>JABUQX010013587.1:22500-40000 GCA_015478945.1 Trachelipus rathkii
ATATATATATATATATATATATACTATATTATATATATATATATATATATTATATATATATATATATACTATATATATATATATATATATTATATATATATATATATAATACAAAAGTACACCGTTGATTTACTCTGCTCTAATATAAGAATGTGGATAGGAAAAAGATGAAGAAAATACCCCGCTCACTCCAAGCCAAACAAAGCAAAAACCCCTAAAGTGTGCAAAGTCGTGGGTCGTAAAATTTGAGTAATTGTATTAAAAGGGTAAAAGAGGAAGAGGTTTAAAAATTTAACAGCTTTGAAGTATCTAGCAAAGAAAGAGACACAATGAGCTAGTGTAGAGTTCAGAATTTTCACACAAAAATCATGCAAAAGTTACATCCCCTTTTGCTGCAATTGAAACACAGAAACTATAGAAAGTGATAGAACGTCTACGTCAAGTCTTGAGGATCTAAAGTCGATGTTATTGGAAAGTTAGTACCATTCATGTCCTTTTTTTTAGCTTTAAAGTTTACACGTTCCAGAAGAAAGGTGGAATCGTGTCCATCTCAGATACGAAAACAGATACTCCCTACAAAAGGCTGTGAAACTTTTGTACAGCTGATCTACCTGTGAGGATGTAAAAAAAAATCGTACCCTGAATGGAATACCCAGCTTCATTGAAGCAATCATTGCAACCTAATTGAAATGGGTCTTTAAGTTAATTTCTATAATTGATATAATATAATTGAAATGGGTCTTTAAGTCAATTTCTATAATATGCACTGGAATTTCTATAATATGCACAGGAAATATGCTGAGCGTCAAAACAGATGGGAAGTTTGTAGTGTGTTTGGTGTGTGTGTGTGTGTGTGTGTGTGTGTGTGTGTGTGGTGTGCCTGCGTGCGTGTGTGTGCGTGCGTGCGTGCGTCCGTGTGTGTATGTGTGTGTGTGGTGGTGTGGAGAGAGAGAGGAGAGAGAGAGAGAGAGAGAGAGAGAGAGAGAGAGAGAGAGAGAGAATTTATGTTTTACATACATATTTAGATATGAAAATTTTTCGAAACTATTTTTAATAATTATAATAATAATAATATTTGTTAAAAAGTGATAGCAAGCGATCTATAACCTACAAGACAACTAACCAAATCAGCTTACTATATGAAACTATGATGAAAAACGAACTTGAAAGCGGTTCTTGTATATAAGAAATAATAAACTAAAAATTAACGCTTTGTGAAGAATAAGTATATATATTGTTACCTATTTTTTAATTAATACATGTAAAGAAGATTTAAATACTAATTTATACAAAATACAGCACACAAAGTGACGTTGCGATCGCAAAGCACAAGGTTTATCCGTATTACAAAATTATATATTAATCTTAGCTCTAAATCAGCTCTCAAAGAAATATACCACATTAAACTACTAATCATCATAATACAATCAATACAATTACAATCAATACAACAATTATTTCCCTCTTAATTCTTTTTTACCTCTTTACAAACACCCGCCCAATCTTCTTTATTCCACCTTGATTTACCTGGAATTATTATTCCATAAATAATCTCGAATACTTTTTAATATAGCTTTTTAATTCAATTACTAACGGCAATAAAGGTAAGTAAATTAAATAAATAAATCCATTGAATCAATAAACCCAATTCTAAACTAGTTAATCTATATACTGACACGTGGTCAGTAAACACTATAAGTAACAAAACATTGACGATTAACATAACAGCGAGTTCGTTCCTTTGCATACCCATGCATTGTTCTTGCACAAATCACACCTGTAAGATAAAGAAAAATAATAATAATAATAATATAATAATATAATAATAATAATAATAATAATAATAATAATAATAATAATAATAATAATAATAATAATAATAATAATAATAGACAGGCAATTGGTCACATGCATTATTAATATTTTCAACACGTATTTTTTTAAGCAATGACATTTAAGTTTTTTAATTAGAATGAAAAAAAAAACTTACTAAAGCTTAACAATATATTTTACGCGAAAACTTTAAGCATTTCATATTTAATTAATTAACTAATTATTTGATTAATTATTATTATTATTATTATTATTATTATTATTATTATTATTATTATTATTATTATTATTATTATTATTATTATTATTATTATTATTGCTTCCATTAGAAATTGTTTTGTAATATTAATATATGTAAGGTAATATTGATATTAATAACAATTTTTTAACTTTGTAAAATATCTTTCAATTTCAATTGATATTTAACGTATCACGAATAGTATGCTAGTTGTTACACTATTTTTAAACAATTTAAACGATCTGACATTATTTTAATTAAGGTTTGTTAATTTAACTTTATAAAATACTTGAGGTAAATTAAAAACGATCAAATTGCTGTTATGTTGATAAAGAATAAAGACTTCCTTTTAGCTATTTTTCAAAAAAACATTTTCTTTTACCAATTTTTTTACTATAAATCGTATAGTATACAAATCATATAGTATTATTTCATTGAAAATCCTTCATTATATAGCACTAAAACAATAGTCCTAATCAACAAGTGTTGAAGTAGTATGAATATTGCATAATGCTTATTACATTTCGAATATATATATATATATATATATATATATATATATATATATATATATATATATATATATATATTATAAATATATATTATTATATATATATATATATATATATATATATATATATATTATATATATGCTATAATTCATTTTTCAGGCGTTTTCTTCTTCCTTTCTGCGGAATGGACAAACCTGAGGGCAAACATAATGAAAATCCACCTCAGGACACACAAGCGAAGTTCGTGATTGGGTGCTCGGACGAGGAGTTTGAAGAAGCTGTTGAAGAAACAGAGGTAATAATAATAATAATCATAATAATAATAATAATAATAATAATAATAATAATAATAATAATAATAATAATAATAATAATAATAATAATAATAATAATAATAATAATAATAATAATATTTTAATATATATATTTTTTGCCATTAATATGACATGGTGAGATGCTACTGGTTTTCTTTTTAGAGAAAAATAGGATTAAAAAACACAAATAAAATATATTTTCTTCCTTTTAACAAAGTTATGGTTTTCCCTAACTATCCTTTTTACAACCTGCACTAATATTTTGTGATAACATTTCGAGTAAAATTTTTTAAGTTTGGAACTCTAGGTTGTCTTCTCCATGATACATTTGGTTCCTTGTATTTCATTTCTCGAGTTAACGATTAGTATCAATTTCACTCAGATTTATCTCTTACCGTTTTTATTCTATTTTTGTTAGTTTAAATTTTTTTCCTTTTCTTTTTCTTTTTATACAGAATACCACGACTCACGGGTTGGGTCCTTTTCAAAGAAGGGCAAAATAAAAAAAATATAGAAAAACCTACCCAACCCAAGCCTAACGCAAATCTCTCAGGTGAGCGCAGACGTGGGCTTTAAAGTGAGGAAGATTAAATACAGTTGAAAAAACAGAAGGCAAGGAGTTCCACAGAATAGAAGTGGCTGGAAAGAAATTCATGCGAGAGCAAGGTACCCTTTGGGCTGCGTGGACGACGCAAGGGTGGTGGAATGCGAGAGGTCAACTCCCCCGAGTAGTACCTGTAAAAAAGAAAGAGCGCGCCAACGTCACATCGCAGAGATAAAGAGTCAAGGGAGTTTGAAAGAAGAGGACAGTTAATTAGTCTCTTAGCTTTAGACTCAACCCTATCCAATGCCAATGGAAGGGTGGAGTCGGACCCCCTTCCAAATATGAGAACAGTACTCCAAACAAGGGTGAATAAGGCTTTTATATAACTGAACTCCCAGCTTCTTTGAGGCCACCTTAGCAACCATTGTAGTATGAAGTTTCCAAGACAATTTGTTGTTTATGTTCAGACAAGAATGTCTATGTTGTTCACAGGTGAGACGTAAGAGCCGTCGAAGGAAATAGGAAAGTTGGCAGGTATTTTTGAAAGGGAGATGTAAAGAAGTTGAGTTTTTAAAGAATTTAATTTTACAAGGTTGCGGTGACCCCACCGGGAAATCCCATCCAGATCGGCAAGGATAGAATCGGAAAGCTGAAGACGAGAGGCAACTCTGGATGCAAAAGAGAGAGCAGATTTGAAATGATTGGAAGAATGAAGAATTGAGTCATCGGCATAAGAGTGAACAGAGAGTTAGAAGTACAGCTAAGGAGATCGTTGATGAAAAGTAGGAATAAAGTTGGAGACAACTAGGACCGACCGGGGGCAGGAATTTGCCGGGGCCGGGGCCGGCCGGGGCCGGGGCTGCTCTAATTTAGCCGGGGCCGGGCGGGTTGGCTAAAATTAGAAATGTAAGTCAAAAACACTGAAAGTCTTAAAACCTAGGATGAAAATTAAATATAATTTCAATTAATTAATAATTTTAATTATAAAAAAAGGATACATTTAATTAATTCAATTAAATAAATATTTTCGAAAGAAATTTTTAGAAAATTGATTTTCTAGAAGAATAAGTTGTATTAAATATATATATATATAATATAAAATATATATTATATATATATATATATATATATATATATATATAATATATATATATATATATATATTTATATAATAATAATATATATATATATATATATATATATATATATATATATATAAATATATATATTATATATATATATATATATATATATAATATTTTATATATATATATATATATATATATATATATATATATATATATATATATATATATATATATATATATATATATTATATATATATATATATATATATATATATATATATATATATATATATATATATAAAAAAAGGAAGCCGCTCTGACCCTTCTAACTATCGGGCCTATAGCTCTCACTTGTATTCTATCTAAGATCTTTGAAACCCTTCTCAACTCTCATTTCCTGCATCATCTGGAGTCCCATTCACTTCTTCCAATCGCAGTACGGCTTTCGCGCTCGAGGGTCTACTGGCGATATACTTTCCTATCGTAACTGATTTATGTTTTTTGTCCGCCCTCAGAACTACGGGTGAGACTTGCGTGGGGCGCTTGACAGTATCCAAGGCATTTGACCGGGTATGGCACGGGTCACTGCTCTCCAAGCTCCCCCCTTTGGGTTTCCTCCTTCTTCGTCGTTGCTTACTTATGTCTAGTTTTTTTTTCAAATCGCTCAATATCGGCTGTTGTTGATGGGGCGACTTCTTCTTCTTTTTCTGTCAATAGTGGTGTTCCTCAGGGTTCTGTCTTATCTCCTACTTTATTCCTACTTTTCATTAATGATCTTCTCACCTGCACATCTAACTCTATCCACTCGTATGCCGATGACTCGACCCTTCATTCTTCAACTCATTTCAATTCTGATCCATCTTTTACTTCTAGAATTGCCTCTCGTCTTAATCTTTCCCGATTCTATTCTCGCTGACCTGAAATAGAATTTCCGCGGGGGTCGTCTCCAACCTGTGAAATTTCAATTCCTTAAAAACCAACTTTCAACAATCTTCCTCTATAAGACACCTAACTTTCCTATCACTTTCGACGGTTCTCTCGTCTCTCCTGTTGACAATATAAACATCATTGGCTTTAACATAACCAAAAAACTGTCTTGGAAACCTCACATTACAACGGTTGCTAGGGCGGCCTCTAAGAAACTGGGAGTTCTGTTTAGGCTGCGAGACTTTTTTTCCTCTTCTCAGTTGCTCCAGCATATACAGGGGCCTCATCCGCCCTTGTATGGAGCACTGCTCTCATATCTGGGGGGGCTCTGTTTTCACCCCTTTTGTAGGTCGAGTCAAAGGCCAAAATTTAAATAATGTTCTGCACTTTCCAGTTCACTTGACCCTCTATCTTTGCGGCGCGATGTTGGTGCTTTATCTCTTTTCTATAGGTACCGCAGCGGCAGGTGCTCGAGGGAACTTATCACTCGCGTACCACCACCTTTACGACGCCCTGCGTAATTTGCGTTAGTTGAAATTTTGTAGAGTGTAACACCCCTCCTTGAATAGGGCTTTGCCCGTGAGCGGTGGTGATAACTGTAAAAAAAAAAAAAAATGTTTCACCACTAGTCCTTCTCTCTATAAATACACCACCTTCGCTCCTATTGGTAAATCTGACCACAACCTTAATTATCTCTTAATTTTTAATACTTTCTCTCCAACAGCTCCATCCTGCCCTACGCGTTTTTTCTGGCACTTTGATCGGGCCGATTGGGGGGCCTTGCGTAGCTTCTACGCTAACTATAATGGAGTAGACGCTTGTGTCTCTGAGTGACGCGATCGGACTTACTGCCGATAAGTGGGAGCTGTAATCGTTGCATGGGATGAGCAGGTTCATTTCCTTCTACGACTAAATCTTTCTCTCCTCATAATCCATGGTTTCGACGTGGCTTGTTCTCTGGCCATCATTCTAAAGACAGTGCGTATCGGGAGTGGAAAAAATTCTCGTTCTCCTATCAACTCTTGCTAATTTTCATTCAGCTAGAAATCGTTGCAGGGATACTTCGACGAGCAAAAGCGGGCTTATCAACTTTGAAAAAGTGGCGCTAACCTCCGTTTCTGGCCTCTTGCCAAAAACATCTCTAACAACTTCCCCTCTGTAAATCTGTCTTTTAATCCTCTTATTCGATATGATGGTTCTGTTGCTAATTCATCCAACTGAAAAGGCCAATCCTTCGGGCTTCCTATTTTCCTCTAACTCACCCTGGACGTTCTGGATTCCTCTTTCTCCTCCTTCTCTTCTCAGGTGTCCTATCCTTTGCCTGTGAGTACATTTGATCGGGTGCATAGGGGGCTCCTGAAATCTACGAACGTAAGGAAGGGGGTGGCCCGGATAGCATTCCTCCCCGAGTTTTGAGGGTGTGCTTCCCTGCTATCCCCGCCCCTCGTTCAACTAAATTCTCTATGTCTCTACTAACACTTTCCCACAGTGTTGGAAGCACGCACATGTCCAACTAATTCGAAAAAAGGGAAGCCGGTCTGATCCTTCCAACTATCGCCCTATAGCTCTTAATTGTATTTCTATCTAAGAACTTTGAAATTTTTCTGAACTCTAATTTATTAGAAAATATTGAATCTCATTCACTTCTTTTCGATCGCCAGTACGGCTTTCGGCGTTCAAGGTCTACTGACGATATACTTTCCTCTATCTTACTGATTTATGGGTTTTCCGCTCTTAGGAACTCGGGGAGACTGCGTTTTGGCGCTTACATATCCAAAGCTTTGACCGGGTATTGCCACGCGTCACTGTCTCAAGCTTCCAATCATTTGGGTTTCCTTCTTCTTCTTTGCTTACTTATGTTAGTTTTCTTTCAATCGCTTTAATATCGGCTGTTGTGATGGGGCGAACTTCTTGCTTCCTTTTCGTCAATAGTGGTGTTCCTCAGGGTTCTGGTCTTATATCCCTACTTTATTCCTGTTTTTCATTAATGATCTTCTCACCTTCACATCTAACTCTATCCATCATATGCCGATGACATCGACCCTTCATTCTTCAACTCATTTCAATTCTGCTCCTTCTTTTACTTCTAGAATTGCCTCTCGTCTTAATCTTTCCGATTCTATTCTCGCTGATCTGGATAGAATTTCGGGTGGGGTCGTCTGAACCTTGTGAAATTCAATTCTTTAAAAACTCAACTTCTACAAATCTCCCTCTCTAAGACACCTTCTAACTTTCCTATCTCTTTCGACGGTTCTCTCGTCTCTCCTGTTGACAATATAAACATCCTTGGCCTTAACATAAACAAAAAAAATGTCTTGGAAACCTCACATCACAACGGTTGCTAGGGCGGCCTCAAAGAAAACTGGGAGTTCTGTTTAGACTGCCGAGACTTTTTTTATTCTTCCCAAGTGACTCAGCTATACAAAGGGCCTCACCCGGCCCTCTGTATGGAGGTACTGCTCTCATATCTGGGGGGGGCTCTGGTTTCACCCGGCTTTTGGATGGGGTCGAGTCAAAGGCCAAAAGGCTTATAAACTGTTCTGTACTTTCCAGTTCACTTGACCCTCTATCTTTGCGGCGCGATGTGGTGCTTATCTCTTTTCTATAGGTACCTCAGCGGCAAGTCTCGAGGAGCTCTTATCACTCGCTACCACCTTTACGACGGCCCTCCACTGTGTGCTTCCCTTCTTTCCTGCCACCTCTGCTCTGTGGAATTCTCTGTCCATCTTCTGTGTTTCCTGCCTGAATTAACTCTCTGACTTGTAAAGCCTGCGTCTGTGCCTCATCTGCGTAGGTTGGCGTTAGTTTGATGAATTACCTGTTGTTGCAATCACCCCCTCCTTGAATAGGGCTCTGCCGGAGTGGTGGTGACAACTGTGAACATATATATATATATATATATATATAATATATTATTTATTTTATTTATATATATATATATATATATATATATATATAATATATATATTATATATATATATAATATATTATATATATATTATATAGATATATATATAATTATATATATATAATAAATATATATTATATATTTATTATATTTATATATATATATATATAATATAAATATATTATATATATATATATATATATATATATATTATATATATATAAATTCAAATTAAATTAAATAATTTTGAATAGATTTCGGAAAATATTGATTTCTTCTTGAAGATATTTACTTCTTAAATAAATAAAATTACATTAATATTTTACAATGTATTATTTCCTTTTCCGAATTCGTTTGATATATCAAATTTTGAATATTTTTATGTTAAAAACTCGGAAAAAAATTATAATTCGGCCTCAATTTTTTATTTGAAATCATAGTAAATACCAAAAAAAAAATGATTATATTTAGGTATGTTTATATGGTGCTTTAATATAAATCAAAAGAGTAATGCGAATTAAAATATATTTTTTTATTTTGTTTGATTTAACCCTCTTTTATTTGGTGTAAATTTATAGTTAACCCCGGCCGAAAACCCCGGTTTTTCCTGATTTTTGGCCGGGCCGGGGCCGGGGCCGGGCCGGGGCCGGGGCCGGGCGTTGCCGGGGCGGGGCCGGGCCGGGGCCCCGGTCGGTTCCTAGAGACAACAGAACCTTGAGGAACACCACAATTAACAGGAAAGGAGGAAGAGGGCGTGCCATCAACGAGTGCTGATATGGAGCGATCAAAGAGAAAACTTGACAAGAGTAAGCATAGAGAAGGAGGAAGCCCAAGGGAAGGGAGCTTAGAGAGCAGTGACGCGTGGCATACCCGATCAAAATCTTTGGATATGTCAAGCTCCACCACTCAAGACTCCCCATAGCCCCTAAGGGCAGAAGACCTTAAATCAGTTAGATAGGAAAATATGTCACCAGTTGACCTCGAGCGTCGAAAGCCATACTAATGATCTGAAAGAAGGGAATGAGACCCCAGATGATCCAGGAAATGAGAGTTAAGAAGAGTTTCAAAGATTTTAGATAGAATACAAGTGAAAGCTATAGGGTGATAGTTTGAAGGATCAAAGCGTCTACTCTTTTTCGGGATCGGTTGAACATATTCGCGCTTCCAGCACTGAGGAAAATTGTTAGTAATAAGACATAGAGAGTAGAGCTGAACGAGGACAGGCGCCAGCTCAGAAGTATACTCCTTCAAAACACGGGGAGGAATGCCATTGGGGCTTTTCTAACGTTTATAGATCTCAGAATCTGATGCACCCGATCATGCGTAATCACAGGTAGCGACATGGAAACCTTTGACGAGGAAGAGTAGGAGGAGGGATGCTAGAATTGTCCAGGGTAGAATTAGATGAAAAAAGGAGGCCGAAGAGATTGGTCTTTTCAGAAGGAGAGTTAGCTACAGATCCGTCAGAGCGAATAAGAGGAGGAAAGGCAGATTTACAAAAGTTATTAGAGATGTTTTTGGCAAAAGGCCAGAAATTTTTATCAGTAGGAAAACAAGTTTCCCTGCAACGACTTCGAGCAGAAAGGAAATTAGCAAGAGTGATTGGAGAGCAAGAGTTTTTCCATGCTCGATACGCAATATCTCTCTCCTGAATGGCGCGAGAGCTATTTCCATCAGAATCATGGATTTTCGGGAGAAAAAGATTTAGTCGAAGATAGAATGAACCTCCTCATCCCATCGGTGGATTACCTCCCCTATCTTTTCAGTGGTGACCGTAGCGTCCTCCGAGTCGAAGCAGGATTCATTCCAAGAATAGTTAGCTATTTTGTACATATTATTTTCCAGAATTCTTAATTTGTAACTTTTTAGTTTTCTTTTTCTAATTTGGTTTGTTTGTTTCGTTCTTATCGCAGCTCAATTTCTCCCAGCATTTAACTTCGTGTTCGTGTTCGTTTTTTTATAATGGATACGATGACGGTGACACACATTTTTATTATCAATTATAACTCCTTGTGTATTTTATTCACTCATTTTTACCTTCTCCCTCTTTTGTTTTCTCATTTTGTTTTACTCTTTTTCTTACAGCACTAAGATTACTTTCTGTTAATATATCCTATACTCGTATTCGATAATATTTCTCTCACATGCGCTACGGCAACATATTAGTTTACTTTATGACTGTTATTTACTTCCTTCCTTTGTCAGCCAGTTTTGTTAGTAGATTACATTTTCGCTTCTTTGTCAGGGTATATGACATGTTTGTTTTCTGTCGGTTATCCACTTTTGACATTTATTTTCTCATTTCTATATAAATTGCAAACATATTTTGCAGTTTCTTTACCCACTTTTTTTTCAGCTACCACACTGCTTCCTCCAAATCTTTTTTTCCTATCATTGTAATACGATTTTTTATTTCGTTGAAATATTCTAAAATTAATTAAGCGAATTTTAAGATTGCGCTTAAAAGATTTACAGTTTAGTTTTTAATCATATAATGTTTAAAATTATTTTAATGGTTTATTTTAAAATTTATATTTATATTTATTGGTATTCCAATTATTCAAATAAGATTCTTCAAAATTCTTTTGACTTATTGGGCACTTTTTTATCAGCAACACATTTGTTGAATTTTTTTTTTTTTTATCGAAGCTATTTTTTGCTAACATAAATTATTATTATGCTATTATTAGGTAACATATTATTATTATTATTATTATTATTATTATTATTATTATTATTATTATTATTATTATTATTATTATTATTATTATTATTATTATTATTTTATTATTATTATTATTATTTATTATTATTATTATTATTATTATTATTATTATTATTATTATTATTATTATTATTATTATTATTATTATTATTATTATTATTTTTATTATTACTTTTACAAACAAGAAGCAAACAAACAAATAATATATAAAAAGATAAATAAATAAAGAAAACTATTTTATTTGCAACTCACATGCAAACTTATATCTCATAAACCTTCCAAATATACTACTTAAATTCGCTTTCTCTTTATATATATATATATATATATATATATATATATATATATATATATATATATATATATATATATATATATATATATATATATATATATATATATATATATATATATATATATATATTTATTCTAACTATATATATATATATATATATATATATATATTCGTTATTAAATTAGCTAATTTCCCCTTGTAATTGTTGAAAAGGCTACATTTTTAAAACACTTTCATTATTATTATTATTATTATTATTATTATTATTATTATTATTATTATTATTATTATTATTATTATTATTATTATTATTATTATTATTTTTAAATAGATTAAATTACCTATAGATAGATGATATTCCCAGTTTGTTCATTCTCGATATCTCCTCATCGTAGCAGATAAAATCTTAAACATTCATCAATTAATGTTTCATATTTTCTTTGTTTGGTACGTTTCTAGTTCTTAATTTTAAAAATAATTTAAAATAAATTGAATTTTTTATATGAAATACTGCACACTGTTTACAATGTTATGGCTTGACATGTTGTGACTTGCGTCATTGCTTATTAAGCTCCACTCCTTTGAGTTTCCTCCTCCTCTTTACAACTAGCTTTCTCTCAAATCGTTCATATTAGTAGTTGTCGATGGGGCGATATTTATCATTTTCTGTAAATAGTAATGTTCCTCAGGGTCCTCTTAATATACAACCATCTTTCTACTTTCCATTTATCAATATCTTTAGCTGCAGCTCTACAAATTCTATTCGTTCCTACGCCGGTGACTCGCCACTCTATTCTTCCACACATTTCATATCTGCTCCACCTTTTGCTAAAGTTAATAAATAAACAGGAAATTAAAAATGACATAAGTAATTTTGTAATTATACCTCCAATACTCCAATCATTATGAGTATTAATGCCTATTTTACACCTTGTTAGCTAGAACAAATTTAAAGATATTAAGAAATCAGTCACAAAAATTTTTTTCAAGGTATTATGTACAGAATTACTTCCTGATTTAATTATTAACGTTTTTGGTGCTAAGACAGTCAATACCACCGCAGTAGTGGTATTTTTTCCTTATAATCTTTGATGAGTAGTATGCCTTAGGTCATGAAAAATGTAGTACAGGAGGATACATTTTGAAAAGTCAACCAAATTAAACTCCAAAGTATTTTCAATGAATTGTTTTCCATTTTATTGTTTTCAAACAGAATACATTTATCTAGGAAACTCAATTCGTTTTAAGTTTCCCAAAATAATGTCCTCCTAAAACGATAGCCTTCATAAAACCAAAGCACCACACACACAACCAAACCCATATATATATATATATATATATATATATATATATATATATATATATATATATATATATATATATATATATATATATATATATATATATATATATATATATATATATATATATATATATATATATATATATAAAAATTATATTTTATATATATATATATATATATATATATATATATATATATATATATATATATATATATATAAAATCTATTTTTATATATATACATATATATATATATATATATATATATTTCTTTTATTTATATATATATATATATATATATATATATATATTTATATATAACAAATGCTATTTTTCAAATTCACACTTTTATATGTATATAAATACAATTAACCCCTATTTTATTCACTGATGAAATCATAAATTACATTAATTTAATACATTTTATTTAAAATATGACAAATTATAACTATATATTCTCATTTGAATCCTCATATCTTTGCAAGAGCTATATTCTCTCTTTGGAAATCCCTGAAAGAGGTGGAGGGATAACCCACGAAAGCTAGGAGGATTCAAAGAGAATATATAAATATAATCTGTCATGTTTTAATAAAGTATTATATTAATGTGAATAAATCAGTGATTAAAACTAAATATATATATATATATATATATATAATATATATATATATATATATATATTTATCTAATATATATATATATATATATATATATTTATACCGTGGTTGTAGAATATATATATATAAATCATTATATATATATATAAAATATATATATATATATATATATATATATATATATATATATATATATATATATATATATATATATATATATATATAACATATATATATATATATAATATAATATATATATATATATATATTAATATATATATATATATATATATATATATATATAATAATATAATATATATATATATATATTAATATAACTATATATATATATATATATATAATATATATATATATATATATATATATATATATATATATATATATATATATATATATGTATATATATATAACAACAATAACCCAATAATATATATATATATATACTGCTATATATATATATATATATATATATATATATATATAGGGTTATGCTGAAAAAAACGGTTTTTAATTTGTTTTTTTTGCAAAAAAAACGGTTTTTAAAACAAAATGTTTTTTGTTTTTTTTTAAAAATTACCTCTTTTTATGTATATTAAAGATGTTTTAAATTATACAGTATTACCAATACCCCTTCTAGGCCTAAATATTGACTATTAATACAGATTTTATATATACGAAGGTGTATATATATATATATACTATATATATATATATATATATATATATATATATATCTTTATAACTATATATATATATATATATATATATAACTATACTATATATATACTATATATATATATATATATGATCAAAAAAAGGATGGTATAACAGGTGGTTTTTGGGTGTCGGGAGAAAATGAAGAGAATGGTAGGAAGGTGATGGATTTCTGTGAGGAGAGAGGTGTGTGTGTAGTAATACTTTCTTTAAACACAAGAGTATCCATGAGTATACCAGAGTTGGTGTAGGTAGAGATGGTATCGAAGTGAAAGTATGATTGATTTTGTGTTGGTGAAGAAGGAATGTTGAAGTATATGTTGGATGTTAAATCCAGTAAGGTGTTTAGAAATGGGATTATCGGATCATTATGTTGTTCTATGTAAAAATTAAGTTAGTGGGGGGACTTGGATAGAGAGGAAGGTGATACGGAAGGAAGAGGGTAAAATTAAGAGTGAAGTTTAGTGAACAAAGTAATAAGGATAAGTATGTAAGAACGCTCATAGTAAATCAGTTGAATGTGAACAAGCCTGAAACTAAATAAATCTGGAAGCAATTGTTAGTAGTGCAAAAGAAGTATGTGGGTGTGCTAAAGTAGGAAGGAATGCGAACAGTGAGTGGTGGAATGAAGAGGTGATGCAAGCGGTTAAAAGTAAAAAAAAGCGTGGTTGATTGTACTAAAGCAAATGATGAAGTTTCAAAGAAAGATGCTTGGAATTATATAGGAGGAAAAAGAAATGCTAAAAGATGCATACTAAAAGAAAAGAAGAATTAAATGAACAGTTTGGAAGGAGGATGAATGGGGACATACAAATGAACAGGATCTTCTGGAAGGAAGCACGAAAGGTTAAAAATTAGAATAAGGGGAACCTGCTCAGAATAATGAATAGGGATGGTGTTTTTGTAACTGATGAAATGGATGTGAGGGGAGTGTGGAAAGAACACTTCGAAAATCTGTATAATATTTTCAGTAATGAAGAGGTGATAGTGACTGTGTGTGTGGGTTTGATGGTGCAAGAAGGAATAGGTATTTTGGGGATGAGGTTATTAGCAAAGAAGAGGAAATGGGTAAGTGAGATAGTTGAAGAATGGTAAATCTACCGCAGAGGTATGGAGTAAGTACTGGTGAAATGATCAAGAACGGAGGCAAGTTTCTGATTGATTGGATCTTGAAGTTGTGTAATAAAGCGTTTATGGAGGGTATAGTTCCGAGGGATATATAAGGGTAAAGGAGATAAAGGGAACTGTAGAAATTATAGGGGAATTAGTTTATTGAGTGTTATAGGGAAGAAATATGTTGGTATTTTGGTAGAGTGCGCCGAGTGACTGAAGGACTGATTGGTGAAGAACAAGGTGCGTTTAGGAGTAGTAGAGGATGTGTGGATCAGATCTTTACATTGAAGCAAATGATAGAGAAAATGAGGGAGAAGAAGAATAAATTGTATTTAAGTTTTATGGATTTGCAACAGGGGTATTGATAGGGTTAATAGGGAAGCTCTATGGCAGGTGTTAGTGATATATAGTGTTGGTGGTAGGCTTCTGAATGGAATCAAAAGTATGTATGACGATAGTGAGGCGTGTGTAAGAATAAATGGTGTCAAAAGTGATTGGTTTAGTATTAATAGAGGAGTGAGGCAGGGTTGTGTTATGTCTCCTTGGTTATTCAATTTGTATATGGATGGGGTTATGAAAGAATTGAAGGTGGGCGTGACAGGAAATGGTGTTAGAATGATGGAGAATGGAGATGAGTGGAGGGTGCACTACCTATTATATGCGGATGATTTGGTTTTGTGTGGCGAATTTGAAGAGTTTGAGAGAATTGGTAGAGATTTGGCACGGTGTGTAAAAGGAGGGGTTAGAAACGTAGATAAGAGTAAGGTTATGGTTGTGAGTGAGGACAGTCCTCAGTGTTAAGTTATTTATGTTAGATGGTGAGCAGCTGGAACAAGTGTCTGAGTTTAAATATTTAAGGAAGGTGGCTGGTGCAATAAAATCGTTGGTGAATGTATAGGGACTAAGTCTTTAGAGTGCTAGGGTCTTACATGACGCTATGTTGTTACCTGTGTTATGTAGTAGTGAAGAGACTATGGTCTGGAATAAAAGTATAGATCTAAAGTGTGAAATGTGCTCAGATGGACAATCTTAGGGGCATGCTAGGTGTGAGAAAATTTGATAAAATGAGGAATGAACATATTAGAGAGTTGTGTGGTGTGAAGAAATGGGTAAACGAGAGAATAAATGAAAATATGTTGAGATGGTTTGGTCATGTGGAAAGGATGATTGATAGTCGGTTTTTAAGCGGATGTATGGTGGCGAGTGTGTTGGAAACCAACCGGCTGGGAGATCGAAGAAAAGTGGATTGAGTCGATAAAGGAAATGCCTGGAGGACAGAAATGTGAGTTTGGCAGAGGCAGAATAAAGGTGCATAATATGAGAGAATGGCGGGGGTTTTGTGAGGGGTGTAGTTTGGCCCACCTGGGTCAAGGGATGAACTACTTACACTGACGATTTACCATAGTGAGGGTCCGTCGCAGTCCCGTGAAGCTATAGGATGGTTTTTCTGACTTAGAAGATTTCTTTCTAACTAATTAATGGTACAGAGGGGGGGGGTAAGGCTGGACTTTCTTTTCGACTTTTGTCATATTCTTCAACTGCTTTTCTTTTCCGATGCTTCTTACGCACCTTACCACCAGTCTTGGGGAGAAAAAGGTAGATGAAGAATATATATATATATATATATATATATATATATATATATATATATATATATATATATATATATATATATATATATATATATATATATATATATATATATATATATATATATATAATATAATATATATATATATATATATATAATAATAATAATAATAATAATAATAATAATAATAATAATAATAATAATAATAATAATAATAATAATAATAATAATAATAATAATAATAATAATAATAATAATAATAATAATAATAATAATAATAATAATAATAATAATAATCAGATCATGTGAAATGTAATAATTATATGATTAATTATAATTACTTTACTAAGTAATAAAATCTACTTTATATATTGCATACCTCTTTTAACATATTGTATTTACTGTATTTTAATGCTAAATACCCTAAAAAGACTTGATATATGTGAAAAATAAGTAATTTAAAAAAAAACAAAAAAAAACCAAAAATTTTTTTTTTTAAAAAAAACGTGTTTTTTTTAAAAAAAAAACGAACGGTTTTTTTTTAATCCCAACCCTATATATATATATATATATATATATATATATATATATATATATATATATATATATATATATATATATATATATATATATATATATATATATATATATATATATATATATACTTACGGCAGGTTTTACATGTAGTTCCCCCAGATGGAGGTTGGGGTTGGGTGGTTGTTGGTGCGTCTTTCATGTGCAATGCCGTCGTGGATGGT
>JABUQX010013587.1:50000-57850 GCA_015478945.1 Trachelipus rathkii
TTATTACTCATTTATTTTTAAAGATGTCCCACAGTATCCCAAGTGGGTCACGCCTTAAAGCAACTAACCTCTGACCTTTCTAGTATTTATAATTGAGACATTGAGAACATGGTTGTTTTCAATATGGTTGTTTTCAATGCCTCAAAAACTCGGTTTCTTCACCTTACTACTCAACAACATAATCTTCCACACAACTACAACAACAACAACGTCTTTTAAAACACTCAACTCAAACTTTCGTCTGTCCTTAAAACTCTTGTTCTTTTTTTCTCGTGATCTTAGTTTTAAGGATCACATTATTTCTCTTTTCTAAACAAGCTTCTGAGATTTTGGGTGTTTGGGGATGTCTTCGAAATTTCTTCGACATCCAGGTTGCTTGCTTATTATAGGGGTGTCGTTCGCACCTCTGTATGGAGTACGCCTCATACATCTGGAGTGGTTCCACTCGCCCAGCTCTCCATAAAAAGGTGGAGTCTATGTCTTTTCGTCTTATTAGCTTTCTTGTTCTCACTAACTCCTCTACAGTCTCCTGCCCGTCGAGTTGTTCCTTACAATGGACAGAGCTTCTGATCTCTCCAGTCGCATACCTCCTCCATTGAGGAGGGCTTGTGCCACACGGTTCCATCCTTTCTCAGACCAACTCTCTGCCCCCCAACTTAACCGCTATGCTCAATCTTCCATGTATTCTACTAGTAAATATAACTTGTTGCATACTTTCAACTTTCAAACTCAGTATATCTGGGAATGTCGGCCTTTGATTTGGATCTGACGTGGGAATTTCCTCTATCTCTTGTGGAATTTGGTAGGCCTAATGCCTTTGCCCACCAGTGATATATATATATATATATATATATATATATATATATATATATATATATATATATATATATATATACTATATACTATATATCTCTCCTATATATATATATATATATATATATATATATATATATATATATATATATATATATATATATATATTTATATATATATTATTATTATTTAATTAATTAATTAATTATTTATTTATTTATTTATTTATTTATTTATTTATTTATTTATTTATTTATTTATCTATTTATTTATTTATTTATTTATTTAAAGGAATATCCCTTTCGTGCGTTATCTTTGGGTTAGCATTCCGTCCTCTAACAGCAGCTACTGGTAAAAGAAGAAAAATGGTAGATGATGATTTGGAAGTACATGGTACTCCGTTACTTATGAGGTAAAATTTGTCACAAGATTTTTTTTTTTTTTTTTAATGATTTTGTAATAATATTGTTGGGGGTCATATTTACAGAGCTACGAGGCCGGGATACAAAAACAAATATATATATTTTTTTTGGTTGAGCTTAAACCAAAGCCACATAATTTTAAATTGATGAAGCCGGAGTCGGAACTGGGGTGATTTGAAAATGGCGGAGAAGGAGGTTGTATTGGGGCCGGCATATTTCACTCATTAACTACTGTCGAAGTTAGGTGGAAACATTTATCTCATACTCTCATATTATTAGCAATCATTTTAAAAAATGTTAAAAGTAGTAGTAGTGGTGGTGGTAGTAGATATTCCTTTTTAGTTTCTTAACAATAAATTTTTTGAAATAAAGAGTAATTCATCACTTTAATCATTTTCATTAGTTAATGATTTTCAAAAAATTTTCATTACTAAATTTAGGGGGTGGATAAGTGCCTCCCTGCCAACGCACACACACACATACACACACACAGCACCATATATTATATAATTTATAATATATTATTTTATGATTAGTATAGTATATTTATTTATTATGTATAGGATATATTTTTATTAATATTATTATTTGTAGTTATATTATATATTTTATATTTATTATTATTATGTTCATTTATTATTAGTATATTATGTATTTGATTGATTTATTATATATAGTATATTAATTAGTATTTATTTGTTTTTTTATGTATATATTATTTTTTATATTATTATTCTATAATATATATAATATATATATAATATATATATATATATATATAAATGAGAATCAAACGTGCCAGAGATCATGAGTTAGCTCAGTGTCCATCTGCTCTGTCTATGAATTCCAGCTATTCTGCATCGCCCTCAAAAGTAAATCTTGAAGAGCACCAATACTTTATGAATGGAGATGTTAAGGTACTTTATTATTATTATTACTAGTAGTAGTATTAGTATAGTAGTAGTATAGTAGTAGTAGTAGTAGTAGTAGTAGTAGTAGTAGTAGTAGTAGTAGTAGCAAATGGTATTAAAATTTACCAAATTATTATTGTTAAATTTGTAATAATATTTTGTGGTGAGAAGATAAGTAATTGTAAACACACAAATAACGATGTAGAAACATTTAATTTTAGGTCTCTGTTGCCAAGACTCTTTTAGAGCGACACGGCGGTGGAATGATGAGTAAAAGATCAAGTTTTCCTGGCGTAGCGATTCCAGGTGCTCATGAACCTATACTGGAGGAGGCTGAAACAGCTCTTGGAGGTACGTTTTCTTAAAGACCTTAATTGTTATTGCTTATTCCGTTTAAGATTATTATTATTAATTATTATTATTATTATTATTATTATTATTATTATTATTATTATTATTAATTATTATTATTATTATTATTATTTTAATATAATATATATATATATATAATATATATAATATATATATATGTAATATATATATATATATAAATTTATATAATATATAAATATATATATATATATTATTATTATATATATATATATATATATATATATATATATAAAATTCTTTCTGTATATTTCTAGAATCTAGATGGTAGTAGGGTGCGCATCATGCACAGGAAAGAGAATAGTTTAGTAGAACATTACGCATTGTAAGTCGAAAGGAACTCCCCCCCCCCCCAACTACCCTTAAGATGCGACCCCGTCTTAGCCAAACGACCCTTATGGCTCACTTGCCCCCCCTAAATCTTGGGCGAAATAAAAACTGAACCTTATATGTATGCCAGACAACGTTTTTAAGGGTTTATTAGTAGAAAAACTGAAAAAGATACATCAATCGATAGATACTGAAGGAGTAAATACTAATTACTAACGTATAATAAACATAATTTTTTTTTTTAGTTTTAATGTGTTTTCATTTTCATATTGGCTTGAAGTCAACTAGCTGTGTGCTTTTTATACAGCTAGCTTCTCTCAAGACAGTATTTTCCGCTGAAACTCTCAGCATGGTCGATAGCATTTGGGAGTTATAAATCTGCTTATATATATTATATATATATAAGTATATATATTATAATATATATATATATATATTATATATATAATATATATTATATATATATATATACTATATATATATATATATATAATATATATATATATATAATAATATATATATAGTATATATATATAATATATATATATTATATATATTATATATAATAGTATATATAATAATAATAATATAAAAACTAGAGTATAATATTAATATATATATATATATATATATAATTATATATATATATATTAATATATATATATATTATATATATAATATATACTTCAAAACTTATAGCCTTTGCCACCCCCCTAAAATGAAATCCCTTCCTACTTCCCTATAATATATATATATTATATATATATAGTATATATATATATACTAATATATATATATAAATATTATATATATATATATATATATATATATATAATATTTATATATATATATATATTATATATTATATTAATATTATGATGTACCGATAGTATCGGTATCGTTATCTCGGCCATTTTTGGGGTATCGGTATCGTTAATTAGGCCTGATACTTAGCCGATACTTCTTACTTTTGGGTGAAAATTATGAGAAACTTTTAGATTCAATAATAAATTCTAGTTCGATATAGATAGCTAGTACTAGGTTATGTTTTTTTTCCTCGATTTCCTTTTTTAACTTAGATTTTTTAGCGTTTTTCCAACTTGGGCTTTAGCGTAACATTTACCTATTTGGACACCTATTATTAAAAATTTATACAGATTTTATCTTCTACTATTTTTAGCTTGAGTCAACTAGTTGTTTTATTTTTTTTTTTTTTTTTTTTTTTTTTTTTTTTTTTTTGTTACCCATTTAGTGTAAATTTCACGCGTGAGTGTTTTTAAACTTTTTGGATTATTCATATTTTAGAGATATTTGCTGTAAATAAGGTTTTACCTTTTAAAATTTCAGGTTTTAAATTTGGCTTTAGCGTACAAATAATTTTTTTCCTCATTTCTGCTTTGGTTTTTTGTCTATTTGTTTTTTTGGTCTGTTTTTTTTTTTTTTTTTTTTTTGTAGTATTTTTTTTTGCGTGTGCGGGTGCGTGTATGATAGCAGATTTGCAAAGGCGTGGCTTTTATTGACTTTACCAACATCAATGACTTGCACTCTAACTCTGCAATCTCATGGAATACCACCTCTCTAAACCTAACCCTAATTTTATGCTCTTTTCTGAGACCCAGATGGCTAGAATTCATTCCCTTCAAGATCGTTTATATATCCACGTATAACTTATTATAATTTCCGTCTGAAAAGGGTGAGTCTGTGCCTATGAAATATATACACTCCTTGTAATCACTCTCGGAGAATGCTACTCGAATCTCTACTTTCTATGTTTCTGTAAGCTTAAAATTTTCCTTCCTCTACTACAATAATCATGCTTCCGCTAATACTATCTCCTAACAAACAGATCTTTCAACGCTTTTTGATTACCGTTACTAACTGTCTCAACGAGACTGTATATCTTCTCATTCAAATACGTGAGGTCCTCTATTTAGTGGGATTTCAATGTCACAACACTGAATCTGTTGGTCCTCTCATACTGATCTTAGGTGGGGAGGAGGCCGAATCATTCAGCATTCCTAACGATCTGGAGCAACTAATTAATTAAAGAACTAACACACATTCCGGATCGTCCAACCGATTCTTGAAACACACTTGTCCCTATGTTTCAACCACTAGTCCCTTCCTCTCTATACTACACCACCTCCGCGTCCTATCGGTAAATTCTGACACAACCTTAATATCTCTTTAATTTTTATAACTTTCTCTCCAACAATCTCCATCCCCTGCCCTATGCGGTTTTTCTGGCACTTTGATCGGCGTTCAAACCCCACTCCTTGAATAGGGTTATGCCCGTGAGCGGCGGAGATAGGAAAATGTAAAAAAGAAAAAAATTAAATAAAAAGTTCCATTAAGCTTGCTGAAACCCCACAAGAATGGCATCTTCCGACGGTGAACCACTTCTAGAATGCATTTAAATAGCATAAACCGAGGAGCTGCTCGTTTGAACAAAAAAAAAAAAAAAGATTCGCAGAAGTGGAAGCCGCCTTATCTGCAACCCCTGGCAACAGCAAATAAACCTACTGAAGAATGAGGATTTGGATATGTTAGACCTTGATAAGTTAATGGCCGAAAAATTTGCATTGACTCTCATTCGCACTTCAAAGGAATCACCACTAAGGACCTCATCGTTTTATAAACTGAAGACGACACGTCATTCAAGGATAAGATAATTCAAATTGCAATCTGTGAAAGAGGAGAATGAGGCTTTACGAAAACGTGGAGATGCTGCCTACAGAGGAGAATTCTTTCATGCGGTGGCATTATAGTGGCTTGCAGGCAAATATTCAGTACCGTCCTTCATCAAGTCGAGAGCGAGCTATTCTATCTAGTGTATGTGGAATGTACAACACCCAAAAGGAAACAGGCTCTCCGCCGATAACAGTGAAAGCTTATGTTTTTTTGCATCACAATTTGGTGAATTTTTTGAATTTGAGTATGAATGAATATCTACTTTATCTCTTAAAGGAAAAATTATTTGTCATGTTGAGTTAGCGTTTTTTTTAATTTTTCGTTTTCCTGATTTAATTGGAGGTCTCTTCTTTCATTATTTTGATTCTTTATATGTAGCTAGTTAAAAGAATCTTCTTGTAATTGTAATCTAATGTTAAAACATAAAACCTAGTAGGTAAAACTTTGTTAATACTTACTGGAAAAATGGAAATGGAATATTTTTTGTTGACATAAACACAGAACTTAAAAAAGTTATAAATATTTATATTGCATTTATTATTCCTTAAAAGATACTATTTTATTTATAAAATAATTATACTTGGGCACAACCAAAATATGAAATATAAATGACTAAGTTTTGTTTGCAGGGAATGCAATCTTGAGTTGCTTAGCAGTACACAAATGTTCTATTTATTACTGTGTATTTATTAATATTTATTAAGTATCGGTATCGCGACCTAAAAAAATAGATGTATCACGTATCGGTATCTGGCCTCTTTCTGTATCGGTACATCCCTTAATATAATATACTATATATATATATATATATATATATATATATTATATATATATATATATATATATATATTATATATATAAAATATATATATAGTATATTATATATATATTGTATATATATTACTATATTATATATATATATTAATAATATATATATATATATATCTATATATATATATATATATTTATATTTATAATATATGATATTTTATATATATATATATAATATATATATATATTATATATATATATATATTATAAATATATATAATATATATACATATATATTATATATATATATATACTATATATATATATATATATAATAATATATATTATATATATATATAATATATATTTAATATATATATATATTATAGTATAAGATATATATATATAATAATATACATATTATATATATTATATATATAATATATATATATATATAGTTATATTATTACTAGAGCAATGTGACACCAACACTATTATATATATATATTATATATATATATATAATATAATATAATATAACTAATAGATATTATATAGTATATATATAATATATATATACGATATTTAAATATATATATATATAATAGTATATATATATATAATATATATATATAATATATATATATATTATATATATATATATATTTATATTATATATTATAATATATATATATTATATATATATAATATATATATATATATTATATATATAATATTAAAAATAATTAAAAAAATGATCCGGCTTCTTATACTTGTATATATATACAGTGCATAATATATATATAATATATATATATATATATATATATATATTCTATATATAATATATACGCGTATATATATATAATATATATTATATACATAGTATATATATAATATAAATATATATGTATATATATATATATATATATAGAGGGATATATATATATATATAATATATATATATATCGTAATATATATATATATAAATATATATGAGTATATCGGTAATATATATATAATATACTATAATATAATAATATATATTATATATATATATATAGTTTTATTATATATATTATATATAAATAGTAAAATATATAATAATATACTATATATATATTATAATATATATATATATATAAATATATTATATAAGTTATATATATATTATTATATATAATAATTATATATATATATATATAATATAAATATATATATAGTATATATATATATATTATATCTTCTTTCTTTCTTCACCTCCTTTTGCCCCAAATTGGGGGTAAGGAGTGTGTAGCAACATGGCGACGAAAAGCCTCGTCAGAACATTGACAAATCGTCAGAAAGACAGCCCAGCCTTCAACTCCCCCCCATCCGTACCATTTATTACCGAGAAGCTCGTCACAGACAGAAAATCCACACCTAGAGCATCATAGGAAACCGGCGACGGACCCTCACTAATGGTAAATCGTCAATGTAGGGTTCATCCCCTGCGCCCAGGTGGGCACAACCATGGCCCCAT
>JABUQX010013588.1:0-2500 GCA_015478945.1 Trachelipus rathkii
TAGAGTTGTTATCTGTGTTCTTATTTTTCAAATGTATCAAATCAATATTATCAGAATTTTCTAATGTTCAGTTCAAAAACATAAAGGTGTTTGTAGATGCTCAAATTGTCCTTTCATGGCTCCTATCCGGAAGAGCAAAAAATAAATATCACATCTTCAAAACGACCTTCCATCTTATCAAATCAAAATTCAAGACCAAGTCGAAAAGCAGCTATAGCCGCAAGAGCCAGATTCAAAGATAATGATTCGTTGGAGGTGTTACAACCTCTACTTTTCTTTCAAAATTGCCATTATGGCTAAAGGGTCCTTCTTGGATTCTTTTAGATCAATCTCAATGGCCTATTAGTAAACTTAAATGTTTGTCTGAGGCCAATAAGGAAAAGACTTACAATGTAACACTCTGTGGTTGTTTTCTCAGTCTTTGTTACCATTTAAAGATTACTCAAGTGTGCATAGGCTTTATAAAGTAACTTCAAAAATATTCAAATTCATTAGCAGGAGTAAAGGGCTGGATGAAGATTGTGATCAGAAAGCCCAACTCTATTGGTTGAAAATAATGCAGCAGGCATTGTTTTTCTAAGGAGATATTATTTCTCCAAAATCCTAAAAAGGATGAAATTCCACCGCTGGTCAATCAACTTAACTTATTCATAGATGATAAAGGCCTAATCCGATCCAAAGGTAGAATTGCCAAGACACTTTTATATAATGATGATGTGATAAATCCAATTCTTATTGGCAAGGATCATCATCTCACTAGATTAATCATAAGAGACTTTCATTCAAGATGTCAACACTTGGGTGTTCAAACCACTATCAATTTTATCAGAGCTCATGGCTTCTGGATTACCAGGCCAGGCAGGCTGTAAAGAATGTTTTGTCAGACTGTATAGTATGCAAAAAATTTAACAGTATACCCTTTTAAATATCCAAAAATGACTAATCTTCCTCATCATAGAGTTAATTTTGTGCGTCCTTTTGAGCATACTGGTGTGGACTTTACAGGGCATCTCGTTGTAAAGATTAATGATAAGGAATTTCAAAAAAATGTATCTATTAATTTTCACCTGCCTTAATATCAGAGCTATTCATGTTGATGTCCTTCCAGATATGTTCACTGAATCCTTTTTACTTTCATTCCAACGTTTCACAAATATATATGGCATACCGTCCAATTTGTACTCAGATAATGCCAGGAATTTCAAACAAGGTGGAAATATACTGTTAGAATCTTTGTCTTCAAATATGTTCTCCGAACATATGCGTATCAATAAAATCAAACATTACAAGATTCCAGTCTATTCCAGTTGGGTGGAGTGAGAGTGGGTGAGGGCGATACGAACAATTAAGGGATGTCTCTATAAAACTATAGGTAAAGCAACCTTAACCTACTTTCAACTGTTAACAAGTATTTCAAATATCACCAATGTTATCAATTCAAGACCTTTAACTTATAGGTCATCAGATAATGATTTGGAAGTTATTGCTCCAAATTCCTTTTTGAAGCCTTATGGCAATTCAAACCTCATATTCATGAAGTTTCCACCCCCAAAATTGAAAAAACTTCCTCCCTCACAACAAGACTTAGCCATAACTCTAACTGCTCAAGGAAGAGTTTTGGAGACTTTCAGGGAATTATGGTATGAGTCTTACCTATTAAATTTTGCGCCAGACTAGTAGAAATCTCTATCAGTCAGAGTGGACCAACAGAATTAAGGTTGGAGATATAGTTCTGATACACACACCTAAAACCTAGACCCTTCTGGCTTTTGGGTAGAGTTCTGGAAGTCATTGTTGGTGATGACGATAAGATTAGGAGTGTGTTATTAAAAAAGGGAGATGGACAAACCTGTCATTATTCCATTTGTCATCTCTACCCATTGGAGTTATCTATTACCCACTCTGTCTCCAGTGGAGAAACTGATGCTGAAGCAAGCAGTGATCTATTTCCAATGCAGATGGTCAAAACAATGAAAATACAAATCAAAGTTTGTCATCAAATTCAGAATTTGTTATTCTTGGTTATCAAAGTAATAGTGATACTTGCTATTGTAGAATGTACAACTTCAACTTCAGGTATACAATTCACCTCAACTTGACTCTCAACAGAATCAAATTGCTCAGCCTCATTCAGTCAAAGAAAGACCTCTTAGACAGGCTGCTGTCAAGTGTCAAGAATTCCTTCGCAGGAATTTATCTGATTTGTAAAATCTTTAATTCTTTTAATTGCAATGGTTTTCATTGCAACTCTTCAGTGGGAGGATATAAAAACTATTATATACTTTCACATATATATCTTCTATTTTGCTCATTTTAGTATTTTATTTTAGGATATAGTATTTTATTTTAGGATATAGAAACTATTAGCTATATATACAGTATATTAGTTTTGGTGGAATTTATATTTTTGTCCCCTTCGATATAGTTGACCAGAAATTTCACTAAAAAATAATAACTGCGGAATCACTTCTAATTTCAAAGCGGTACTATTTTAGTCGTG
>JABUQX010013588.1:7500-12500 GCA_015478945.1 Trachelipus rathkii
TATTATATATAATTATTATATATATATATAATATAATATATATATATATATAAGGATAAGGGGATCTGCATAGAATATGAAAGAGGGATGGTCTATTCGAACTGGATGAAATGAATGTGAGGAGAGTGTGGGGGGAACTTCAAAAAATCTGCATAACATTGGGAGTAATGAAGTGATGTGAATGTGTGTGGGTTTTGATGGTGCAAGAAGGAATAGGTATTTTTCTGGATGAGGTCATTAATAAGAAGGAGGTAATGGGTAGAGTAAGAAAGTTGAAAGAATGATAAATCTGCAGGTAATAGATGAATTCCTGGTGAAATGACAAGAAGTCAGAAGAAGGCGCAGATGGTAATTGGGATTTGGAAGTTGTGTTAACAAAAGTTTATGGAGGTATAGTTCCGAGGATTGGAGGAGAGCATAATAGTACCCCTTTATATAAGGGTAAGGGAGATAAGACGAATTGTAATGGAATTACAAGGGAAATTAAGTTTTAATTGAGTGTTGCAAAGATGATATATGCTGGTATTTTAGTCGAAAGAGTGCATCGAAGTGATTGAAGGACTGATTGTAAAGAACAAGGTGCGTTTTGAAGTAGTAGAGGGATGTCTGGATCAAATCTTTACATTGAAAACAAATGATTGAGAAAGAGAGGAGAAGAAGAATAAATTAGTATTTTAGGTTTTATGGATTGCAACAGGTGTATGAAAGATTAATAAGGAAGCTCTATGGTAGGTGTAGTGATATATGGTGTTGGTGGTACTTCTGAATGGAATCAAGAAGTAATGTATTGACGAAAGTGAATCGTGTGGTAAGAATAAATGGAGTTGAAAAGTGATTGGTTTAAATTATTAATTAGCGAGTAGTAGGGATGTGTTATTCTTCTTTGGTTATTCAATTTGTTTAATGGATTGGGTTATGAAAGAATTAGAGTAGGGTGGCAGGGGATGGTGTTAGAAATGATTGAGAATTGAAGAGAGTGGAGGGTGCCTAACATATTAAAATGCGGGTGGATTTGGTTTTGTGAGGCAATCTGAAGAGAGTTTGAGAGGATTTGATGGAGAAGATTTGGCAGGAATGTGTAAAAGATGTTTAAAGTAAAGTTGATAAGAGTAAGGTTATGGTTAAGAGTGAGGACAAGTCCTCGGTGTGAAGTTATGGTAGATGGTGAGCAGCTGGCAACAAGTATCTGATTTAAAATATTTGTGATATATGTTGGATGAAAAAGGAAACGGATGATGCAAGTGTAGTAGGAAAGTGTTGTAAATGGCAGGAAGGTAGCTGGTGCAATTAATCATTGTGGGTGTAAAGGGACTAAGTTTTTAGTGCGCTAGGGTCTTAAATGAGGGTATATTGTAATGCGATTGGTTGAAAAGATATTAATTATATGTCGTAAAATACTTACTTTTTCCGCTTATAAACAATCCCTTTGGCCAGGCCGCCCATACATCCAACCAACTAAACACTTTCTAAGGATTCTCAAACCTATATTGTTAACGTATCCAGGCCTCCTGTTAAATGAGTTATACCGGCCTGTGCAATACTACAGTGGGCAATTTATACTTAAAAACTCACCAACGTATCTCCCTGAAGACCCTTCAAGTGAAACAACGGTTTGACCGAGTTCGTTGCCTTATGTGAAAACAATTCAGTCAATATTATTCCTTATCAATGAATAAACCTGTTTTATGATCAATCTTTTGATCATGAAACCAATGTCTTTAAGACCTAAAATAATAATTACTTGAAAATTTGAATAAATGAGAAAGTAAATTACGTTTGGAAACACTCAAGGAAACTATTGGAATAAATTTAAAATACTTTAATAAAAAAATAAATGAATAAGTACTGCTCTTACAAAACTAGGTTTTATAAATCCATGAACATGCAGTTAGATGTCCGTAGGTATCTACATACATGCGCACTGAAAATATAGAACCTCAGTACTAAATACCAATTATATATTATGCTTTGAAAATGTCACTTGCAATGCAGATCAATGACCATATATATATATATATACATGCGGTATGTACATTTACATGTGCATCAATGTGTATGTGCAAACAACAGTTAAACAATAATAAAATGTTCTATCATTAAATTTATATAAATCCTCACCCATAAATATGTATATAAAATATATAAATATTTATGTTCAAGAATGTATATAAATAAACAAATTATATTAACAAAAATATACAGACTGACTGATTTGATAAGAGATATTAAATCTTTACTTGAAAATTAAATGAATTTGACATTTACAAAAGACGTCGATTTTTCAGTGTGCACAAGACAATGCAAGACCAGCTGACATATAAAACAGCTGTTACTCCAATGCAAAGAGTTGCCTATTAGTAATTTAAACAAATCTTTTTTAACAAACAAAAATTGTGACTTTGACAATTAACCATATGTTAAAATAATAAATATTAAACTGATAAACGTTTTATATTTATTGACACAATATAATATTTGCGATACTTCAAGAAATAAATTTCAATAACACATAAGCTTACCTGCCAGTAATATCTAGCAACAATTCGGACACAATGCACTTTGCAAACTCGTATCTGCAGACGCTTTGAAATATGCAATGCATATAATAATTACAATATAAACACAATTGCTTTAAAAAACACAACTTTAAATACCTTTATCTTTACAATAAAATAAATAGCAATATTTTCCACATTGAAATTATATCACCATATTAAATTTAAAACACATATTACATTTACTTTGTAATAAAACATAAAAACAAACACTTCTTGGATACAAAATATACACACCAAAAAATAATAAAATTGATCGGACATACGAGGCGTTAAGAAGCTACCAACTTATACAACTTGGATAACACAATGAAAGCCGAAAAAAGATCCAAAATTAATTTTTTCTCATTTTTAACTATTTATATAAATTACCAGTAAATTTAGATTACGCCTTCTTATCCAATCACAATCCTTAAAACAATAATTAAAATGATGTATATATTTATCAATTAATTTAGTAAGACAAATATATACCAAACATTTAGAGAGAATGAGAGATTGGTATTTTTTGTAAAAATCGTACTTTTTTCTCAAGAAATGACAATCTTTCTTTGAAATCAAAATATAAAAGCTAACAAAAATTAAACATTGTGCGCTACCACACCTTATAAAAATACTGAATTTATTCAATAAATATTTATTTATATATATATAAAAACATTTATATATATATAATAATAATAATAATAATAATAATAATAATAATAATAATAATAATAATAATAATAATAATAATAATAATAATAATAATAATAATAATAATAATAATAATAATAAATAATAATAATAATATATTTTATTCATTCAATATATATAATAATTATGTGAGAGGCAATAAATAATAATAATAATAATAATATTAATAAAGCTTTGTCAACAACGACCAATGATAATCCAGATTTTAAAAATAAGTTTTAAAAGATGAGTTTTCATTGGTTGTTGTTTATTCTTATAATACAAACATATTTACAATATTTTGACTGGACCTTTGCAGCATACATCAAATATATATATATAACAGAAAAGTAATATTGCAATGGCAATACTTGACCTTTACCTTAAAATACATAAATGAAAGTAATGTTATATATTTCATGTACCACTGCATTACAGTATGTTTTTTAATAATAATGATAATGTTGAAAATTTAATATACACAAACCAATAAATTACCTAAGATATCGTAATTAATGTCGTATTCAAAAGTTAAAAGTAACTGCACTTCGTTAAGTTCCCTTTCAAAGAAACGGAATAACGATAGCGGAATTACTTTTTCCGAGAGTAACGGAGTAACGGTAACGGAATTACTTTTTTGAGCAACTCGGTGCCCACCTCTCTCTCTCTCTCTCTCTCTCTCTCTCTCTCTCTCTCTCTCTCTCTCTCTCTCTCTCTCTCTCTCTCTCTCTCTCTCTCTCTCTCTTCTCTCTCTCTCTCTCTCTCCTATATATAATATATATTATATATATATATATATTTAAATATATATATATATATATATATATATATATATATATATATATATATAATATATATTATATATATATATATATATATATATATATATATATATATATATATATAAATATATATAATAATATATATATATATATATATATATATATATATAATATATATATATTATATATATATATATATTATATATATATATATATAATATATTATATATATATATATATATATAATATATATATATATATATATATATATATTGTAACGTTAATTGAACTGTCAGTGTTGAAATTAAGAACTATAAGAGGGAAGACGGATTTTATCAATTTTGGAATGATTTTTATATAACAATATTTATTTAGTTTTAAAACAATTTCGTCCGAAATTATTTATTGCAAAATGTGGAAAAATATTATTTTGTTCAAACGAAATTATTTTATGAAAAAGAAAGGGTTAAAAGGTGACTCCGCTCATCGATTTCTCGGATACCGTGAGAATGTATAAATATAAGTTGTTTGGTTCCCACGAGGTCGGTCTCTCTCATTTTTTTCGTTCGAAGACTTTATGGTGACATTGATCGTCTGTATATTTGGATGTAAAAGATTCTTCACTTACCGTTGAATATTGTGGATAAATAAGCTCTGAAAGCTTGTACGAGGAATAATCGTTGAGATCATGTGATGACATTTAAGATGTTATGAAATATGTCAACAAAGATAACAGGATCACATTGGCCTGTGGCAAATCGATACCTGTTATCAGGAGTGCTTGCGTGAAGAGTAGAAACGGAAGGGCGAATATTCAAAATGAAACGATGCCAGTAATAAACGGAAAAATTAACAGAATTGTTGGTAATGCACTGAGAGACACTAGTTGCGATAGCGTCAATGTTAAAAGGAAGTTTATTTCGTTGGATCAACTTACTGGGAAAAGAAAGCAAATGCTTTGTTAATTGACAATACGATCAGAGATGTA
>JABUQX010013588.1:20000-22500 GCA_015478945.1 Trachelipus rathkii
TTTGAGGATTAATTGTTTTTTTATTTACTGAAGTTTATCTACTATTGCGATAAACTAGAAGGTTTTGGTCCCAGCGTGAGAACATATATGAGTCTATACAATCATTGAAGAGAAGAAAGAAAACACACTTGTTTTTTATAGAATCTGGTGACCGAGTTTATGATTTGTGGAAGAAAATTAAACCCTTGACAAACAGACTTTGTATATCTATTTTTATATTAAAAGAAACTCCTGGAATTGTCACGCTCTTTTATTTGTTTGTGATCCCATCTTGTGAACTAAGAATAAATGCCACACGCACACACGCACACACACCACACACATTATATATATATATATATATAATATATATATATATAGTATATATAATATATATATATATATAATATTATATATATCATATATATATATATTAATATATATATATATATATATATATATATATATATTAGGACAGTCTGATTTTCCCCTGGTCCGTGCTAGTTCTGAATTGGACGTTAGTAGCCAGCCGAGACGGATGGAAGGCCAAAGCTGGAAAGAATATATATATATATATATATATATATATATATATATATATATATATATTAGATATATATATATATATATATATATACTGTATATATATATATATATATATATATATATATATATATATATATATATATATATATATATATATATATAATATATATATATATTTATTATATATATATACTATATATATATATATATATATATATAATATATATATTATATATATATATATATATACTTATATATATATATTATATATATATACTATAATAATTATATTATATATATATATATATTATATTATATTTATTATTATATAAATATATATATATTATATATATATATATATATATATGAAAAACTGGCACATTTTTTAGTTCATACGAACGATCAAAAAGAATTTTTCAGGGTATCTAAGATTGGACATCATACATCTTTTGTATTTAGATTATTTATTTGTATGTCCAACTGTTTTTTCGCTGCACAAGGAAGAACTTTAAAAAATGGTTAGGTTAAAAAAATTATCTAACGGAAAATGGTGAATCTCGATAAAAATTCTGCATGTTCTAAAAATTTCATATTTAATGGATGAAGAGAAAAAAATTTGCAGGAATTTTTCATTTATGACAAAAATTTGCTGTATTGATGTAAAGTTGTATCTTTTTAATAGTGGTAATTTTTTTTGGAAGCAGAGATCAAAAATTCATCACAGGGTATTTAAGGTAATAGACCTCTCAATCATTACATAGTTCAAGTTATAAGTCCATTCGACAGGGTGCTTTTTGCTCCAAATTTAAAAAATGTCTAAATCAAGTTGTTTCTTTGAAATGCAATACAAAATAAACGTAATAGAAATAGAAAAGCGCTCGAAATCAACGTTTCAGAGCTTATGCAATACTGAATTTTGCCTTCTATTTGATGTAAATTGGATGAAAAGTAAGAAAATTATGCCCAAATTTATATTCTATGGTTTCTGCCATGTACCAAACGATTTATGCTATTTCGTCGGATGATACAAGGTCTATTACGGTGGTCACGACCATGTCAGAGGTATTCATTAGTATTCCTAGAGAAATCATAAGTGGTAGTTAGTCCCCATCTCAACTACTACCGCGCTTTTAGTCGTTTCCTAAACTTTGAAATGTATTTTACAAATTTTCTTATTTAAAAGGAACTTTATCTTAACTTTATAACGTTTTATTTGGCATCATCCTTATAACCTCAGTATTCTGTATTTTTTAAATTCACTTCGTTAAACAAGTAAAATTTGTGTATGATTATTAAGATGTTTTCTGTTTGTCCACAATTTTCCTTAAAATTTATATGAGTATCATTTTCGTAACGTCTGTTGTAGACCTTTTTTTTTTTTTTTTTGAAAATCTTCAATAATAATAGAATGGGTTTCCAAAAAATTTCTAAAATATTAGATTTTGTAAATTTAGTTGTTCAAGATTTTTCAAATAAATGTGTAAAAATTTTCACCAGTGCTATTTTGAACCGCTAAATACTGCCTACAAAATTCTTCAATATTTCTGGCCTGATTTTAGGCATTTTCAGCATAGGAGCAATCATTGTCACTTGCTCTTGAATCTTACATCAAGTGATCAATCATGGAAAACAAAAATACTTTGCTTTACGGGCATTATCAAGATCCTTTTCATTTGAATTCTGTTCCCTATCATGGATTTCATCGTCATTTATACGGGTTAAGTGTTATTGACAAAAATGCATATTGATTAGTAAGAATAATTTTGAATGCACAGGGAGGCAGGTGAAAAATCGGTCATTTTGTAAAAATAGACACAAATTTTAAGTTAACGAGATCAAACCTGATCTCGAATTAACGCAGAATATAGGTATGAGAATGAACTACTTCTTTAATATAATAAATTTGATTGGAAATATTATCTTTAAAAACTTTAAAATTTCAAGAAATGACAAAGCCTTGGAGAATCAAAGAGGG
>JABUQX010013588.1:30000-37500 GCA_015478945.1 Trachelipus rathkii
CTAGTTGAAAATGGGCGCTACACAAAAAAATGGTTAAGAAGCACTGTGTTAATATTTCAAATCTGTGCACCTATATAACTTGTTCAGTTTTATGGAAAACAACTTAGTATTACCACCCAGGGCCCTCATAACAATTCACTTCCCCCTTAGATAAAAAAAAAATTCCACCTAAAGCAAATGTAAAATTATATATATATATATATATATATATATATATATATATATATATAAATATATATATATATATATATATATATATATATATATAATTCATATATAATATATTAATTAAATTATATATATATACATATATATATATACATATAAATCTGAGTTATGTTTTTTCTAAGTTTGCTGTCGTTGTCTGACAGCTCGTCTTCTAAGCCGCCCTTCAGTTCTGCGCCGCGTGAGTTGCCTAAGTTTTCGGCCTAGCGCCTAAGAGGCCCTTATAAATAACTTACTCACCTTAGCATATAAATCTTGCGTATAATTAAAATTTTAAAAAGCTGGTTATGAATTGTTACATCGATTATTATCCAATTGGGGCTCAGGTAAGGTAAACTGTAAGTAACAAAGTAAATATTATTAATTTGATTGTGATTGTTTATTACCTTTACAGGTGTCAGCTTTATATTCGTCTTCAAAGTGCTTCAGTATTTTCCCTTGGGCGTAAGTAATTTCTGGGTTCACTCGGGGTAATATTGGGTTTCCACCATCATTTTCCATGTAATAAATTTTTATTTTCTTTAAATATTTCAACCTAGTAAATATATATAAATAAATAATATAATATATATATATATATATATATATATATATATATATATATATATATTTTATATAAATATATACTATATATAATAGAATTAAATCAGTTATTGTATTTTAAATTTAATCTTCAAGAAGAATTACAAAAAAATAGAGAAACAAATGTATTTTAAAAGAGAAATTAATCATTTCAGGAAAATATTATTCAATGTAATTAACTCCTAATAATAGCAATATAATTAGTTCTAACTTCTAAGGAAGCTAGTCCCAAATGGTCGACAGGGAAAATGATCGACAGGGAAAATGATCGACAGGGAAAATGATCTACAGGGAAAATGATCGACAGGTTAAATTTTCGACATTTGTAAAAAAAAAAAACAAATCTGGCTATTTAGAGTTTCTCTAAAGAATCCAACAAAACGTAACCTAACTTAACTTAACCTAACCTAACGTAACCTAACCTAACGCCTGCAGTTGACTGTACGGGAAATTTTTTTGATGTCGTGTCGACCATTTTCCCTGTCCACAATTTGAGCTAGTCTCGGTTCTAAGCTTGCCTAAAAAAAAATAATTTACCAAAAAGAAAAGTGATGAACTAATATTAAATATTTAACTGTGAAACCGTTTCACTTTTGTCAAAAATTAGGGTTTAAAAATGCTTAGCCAGAAATTTATTTTAATTACTAAACTTCCTAATTTAGTAGTAGCAAACTCCATTAAAACAAACTAACCTTTTTATCCAATGAAAGAAGTCCAAGATTTTTTCCCGCCAAAACTTTGTACATTAAGGAAAGGTCATCCACGTATTTGCAAATAGGACCCGTGACACTTAAAGAGTTGTGAAGGCCAATCAAATTAGGTTCTGCACCTTTATTGCTTACCACGTCTACAAAAGTAAATTGACGGTTATATTCACGAAGAAATATTCAAACATAAGTTAATATTTTTTCACGGATATTTAATTATAATTAATCAACAAACATTTTTCATGATAGGAAAATGCTAATAGGTAAAATAACATCTATACAATCTCATTTTTTTAATGCACTAACAGATTTTAATTAAAAGCACAAAAATTAATATATATATATATATATATATATATATATATATATATATATATTATATAAATATAATATATATTAATATAATAGATATAATATAATAAATATATAATATAAAATACAAAATATATATAATATATATTTTATATTACATATAATACATTTTAACCCTATCAGTATAATTATATATATATATATATACTAAGTATAGTACTATATAAAATAATGCTTGTTGGACAGCGGAGGCGAAAAGAGAGTTCCGTAGCATAAAAATGACTTGAAAGACTGAAGTTTCAAATATCCGTACAAAAAGTATGGAAATACTGCTTGCTATGAAATTACACCATTAATGGAGGTAGAATCGGAGTATCCAATTTTCTCAAACACCATTCATGGTAAAACTTATAGAAGAGAGAAAAGATACCAGTCTCGTCGAATGGATAAAAATCCTTTGGATAAAACAGTCCAACCTTTAACTTCGTGCCTGTCCAGAAAATGTGTGGAAAATATTCCTCGAGATGTAACAAACGGATTCTACACAAAATGGGAATGTGGTCCTTGTGTAGAAAGAGTTGGAGTACTCATATATATAATTGTTTAGAAGAAAATAATATCTTACGCTTGACAAGTACCTTTTAAAGTTTTGGAAGTCGTCATGGCAACTATTGTGATGTGAAGTCTCCATGCTAATCTAATGGTTATCTTAAAGCATAGAAACTTTACATTTTCGTATATAAGAGACGACTGCATCTTTTTGTAAAGGATATTAAGAACTTGCAGATACGTTTAGAGCGAGATTTATGCTACGGGAACTCTCTTTTCGTCTCCGCTTCACAGAGTATCTATCTCTTTCACATTAATGAAGTACTTAGTATATATATATATATATATATATATATCCATAATATATGTACATTTAAAAAGCAATTGAAATAAAAATATATAGAAGAGATAAGAATATATTATGGTACATATAGAGATTAAACATTTATATTTTATAATTATATATATATATATTAATTTTTTGTGCTTTTAATTAAAATCTGTTAGTGCATTAAAAAAATGAGATTGTATAGATGTTATTTTACCTATTAGCATTTTCCTATCATAAAATGTTTGTTGTATTAGATTATAATTAAAACATCTGAAAAATATTAACTTATGTCTTGATATTTCTCTGAATATAACCGTCAATTTACTTTTGTAGACGTGGTAAGCAATAAAGGTGCAGAACCTAATTTGATTGGCCTTCACAACTCTTTAAGTGTCACGGGTCCTATTTGCAAATACGTGGATGACCTTTCCTTAATGTACAAAGTTTTGGCGGGAAAAAATCTTGGACTTCTTTCATTGGATAAAAAGGTTAGTTTGTTTTAATGGAGTTTGCTACTACTAAATTAGGAAGTTTAGTAATTAAAATAAATTTCTGGCTAAGCATTTTTAAACCCTAATTTTTGACAAAAGTGAAACGGTTTCACAGTTAAATATTTAATATTAGTTCATCACTTTTCTTTTTGGTAAATTATTTTTTTTTAGGCAAGCTTAGAACCGAGACTAGCTCAAATTGTGGACAGGGAAAATGGTCGACACGACATCAAAAAAATTTCCCGTACAGTCAACTGCAGGCGTTAGGTTAGGTTACGTTAGGTTAGGTTAAGTTAAGTTAGGTTACGTTTTGTTGGATTCTTTAGAGAAACTCTAAATAGCCAGATTTGTTTTTTTTTTTTACAAATGTCGAAAATTTAACCTGTCGATCATTTTCCCTGTAGATCATTTTCCCTGTCGATCATTTTCCCTGTCGATCATTTTCCCTGTCGACCATTTGGGGCACTAGCTTCCTTCTAAAGTTAGAAAAATAATTATATTGTATGCATATAATACACAATTACAAATTGAATTAATATTTCCTGAAATGATTAATTTCTCTTTTAAAATACATTTGTTTCTCTTTATTTTTTTGTAATTCTTCTTGAAGATTAAATTTAAAATAGCAATAACTGATTTAATTATAATATATATATATATATATATAGTATATATATATATATATATATATGATATATATATATATATAGTAAATTTATAAATGCAATATAATTTAATTCTATTATATATAGGTTGATTTAAAGAAAATAAAAATTTATTACATGGAAAATGATGGTGGAAACCCAATATTACCCCGAGTGAATCCAGAAATTACTTACGCCAAGGGAAAATACTGAAGCACTTTGAAGACGAATATAAAGTAACACCTATAAAGGTAATAAACAATCACAACAAATTAATATTTACTATGTTACTTTACAGTTTTACCTTACTGAGCCCAATTGATGATAATAGATGTAACAATTCATAACCAGCGTTTTAAAATTTTAATTATACGCAGATTATAGGCTAACGGTGTAATCAGGGCCCTCTTAACCGCTAGGCAAACTAGGCAAATGCCTAGGGCGGCGGCAGAATGAGGGCGGCTAGAAACGCGGCAGCAACGACAGCAAAAATCTGAGCAACAACAACTATTCAGTATGGTATATATATAGATCAAAATATATATATATTATCATATATATAATATTATTATATTATATATATATATATATATATATATTATAATATATATTATATATATATATATATATATATATATTATATTATATATATATATATATAATTTTACATTTGCTTTAGGTGAATTTTTTTTTGTCTAGGGCGGAATGAATGGTTAAGAGGGCCCTGGGTGTAATACCTATATGTTTTCCATAAACTGAACAAGTTATAGGTGCACCAGATTTGAAATATTTAACACAGTGCTTCTTAACCATTTTTTTGTGTAGCGCCACATTTTCAACTAGTTTGTAATGCCCAACCCCCCCCCCCTTTCATTTTGGGAGAGGCAGGAAATGTAACTAAATTTTATTAATCATAAATGCTAAAAAATAAGGGTATAAGATTTATAAATTACCTTGATAAAAATGAATAATTACTAAAAATATTAATTTACCTTAACTGTGACTTAAAAACTTCTTTATGCTTGATGAGATCCTGCGAGATTTTCTATATCAAGTTCAATGTTAGTCAAGCGAAGTCCCGACTACTTTTTGACTAATTACCAAGATTTTATCGTTAGCACTGATGTGTATTATCTTAAACATAATCTTTTTCAACATGTAGTTCATTCAATGTTTACCTTTAATTTTATTTAAGTAAATATTAACAGAATTGTCATGTATAATAGAAGTGCTATTGAAGATAGTAATTTCATTTTATTATGATAGCTCAACGACTCCCTCAGCGCCCCCTAGAGCTTACTGCCCCTTTAATCAAGCCCAGAGACCCCAGGGGACGCTATCTCCAAGGATAAGAACCTATGAATTCTAACAGATGCATCCAAATTTCTGATTTTTGCATATGCTAACTACCTTCTATAAAGAAGGTATATATTTCACTTCAAGCAAAATATTATAATTCAAATGCGGATATTAGGATAAATTTGTTCAGCAGAAGTTTTCGAATATTCATATATGACATACATCATTATATTGCAAGCACCTGAAGAGAGGGAATCTAAACTAGAAATATATAATAAAAAAGATTTGTCACTTAGTTATATAAGATTTGAAAGCATATAAGTTAATGGGTTTATTTCGAAGAAATTGAGATCACGGAGTGATCTTTTTTTCTACCCAACTCGAACTCCGACTCCGACTCCGACTACAAACCAAGCTCAAAATGTTCAAAATTCAAAAATTCAACCATAATATACACAAACTCTTTGAAAGATAAGCAGAAGTTCATTACAGATAATGGTTAATTTTTATTTTCTGCTATAAATACAACCCATTAATATTATTATTACCATATTATATTATTACTATAATCAGGATTACTATATTATCATTATATTATTATTATTATTATTATTATTATTTATGTTATTTTTCGTATCTATTAAACTTGTAAATTATTATTCATTATTATATTATTATTATTATTATTATTATTATTATTATTATTAGTAATATTATTATTATTAATATTATTTTTATTATTATTATTATTATTATTATTATTATTATTATTATTAAGGTTAATTTAAAAAACAACTGTCGAGCTCGAATATATACTTTGCCAAGTTATTTTCAGAGGAAGAAGCTCATCCAATACGCCTTTGAATATGGAAAGCGGGCCCCCCAAAAAAACTGTTTTAAATTAAAAAAAATATAATTAAATAATAAGGTGAATATAATATATACTTTTATTTAAAATATTTAAATTTAAAAAAGTTTTCAACAACTTATTGTGATTATCTATATTATATTAACTCAAAATTTGGGTTATTTTACTTTCAAATTGATTGCATTTATGAAACAACTCAAATTTTGAGTTAATTGTATTGAAGCAGAATTTGTCTTATTTTAACTTTCAAATTGTAAGCATTTATGAAATAACTCAAAATTTGAGTTAATTAAAATAACTCAAAATTTGGGTTATTTTAACTTTCAAATTGATTGCATTTATGAAATAACTCAAAATTTGAGTTACTTATATTAACTCAAAATTTGGGTTATTTTAACTTTTAAATTGATTGCATTTATGAAATAACTCAAAATTTGAGTGAATTATATTAACTCAAAATTTGAGTTATTCAACTTTTCAATGTTTGCATTTATGAAATAACTCAAAATTTGAGTTAATTAAATTCTCATAATTTGTATTATTTTAACTTTCAAATTGATTGCATTTATGAAATAACTCAAAATTTGAGTGAATTATATTAACTCAAAATTTGGGTTATTTTAATTTCAACTATTTTTCTTTTATACAGGAATATGTTTCCCTCTTCAAAGAGTTCTTCAAATGGTTGATTGGATATTCTAAGCACACTGCATCTTGTCTCTTAAACATCGCCATTGAAAAATGTACTAAAGCCCATGACAATCCAAAAATACCTCGATCTTTGTGACCGATCTAGAACCGAGAATTTTAAGGTACTTATCATAACAAAGAAACCATCTGCTGTTATTACTTCAACTGTTGATTATCATTATATTAATTATTATTATTATTATTATTATTATTATTATTATTATTATTATTATTATTATTATTATTATTATTATTATTATTATTATTATTATTATTATTATTTTATTATATTATTATTATTATTATTATATTATTATTATTATTTATTATATTTCTGGTATTATATTTTACATTATAGTAATTTTATGTCATAAATAACTAATGTAATATTCGATTCGGATAATAATAACAATAATGAATAATAATTAATAATCAATTAATAATAATAATAATAATAATAATAATAATAATAATAATAATAATAATAATAAATAATAATAATAATAATAATAATAATAATTATAATAAATAATGAATAAAATAATTAATAATAATAATAATAATAATAATGAAAACAATAGAAATAATAATAATAATTTGTTATTATTATATTATATTATTTATTATTATATATTATTATTATTATTAATTAGTTTATTATTATGTATTATTATTATTATGTATTATTATTATTATTTATTATTATTATTATTATTATTATATTATTATTATTATTATGATTATTATTATTATCTATTATTATTATTATTTTATTATTTGTATGAAAACCAATATTATTATT
>JABUQX010013588.1:52500-80000 GCA_015478945.1 Trachelipus rathkii
CTTATATTTATACTTTCTCACGGTATCCGAGATATCGATCAGCGGAGTCACCTTTTAACCCTTTCTTTACATAAAATAATCTCGTTTTTAACAAAACAATATATTCTCATATTTTGCATCAAATAATCTTGGACGAAGTTATTTTTATACTAATAAAATATTGTTAAATAAAATTATTTCAAAATTGATAAAATCCATCTTCGATCGTGGAGTTCTTAATTTCAACACTTGCGGTTTAATTAACGTTACAATATATATATATATATATATATATATAATATATATATATAATATATATATTATATATATATTATATATAATATATATTATATATATATATATATATATATATATAATATATTATATATATAATATAAATAATATACAATATATTTATATATATAAAAGTTAAAATATATATAAATATATATATATATATATATATATATATATATATATATATATATATATATATATATATATTTATTCTGTCAATTATTAGATATGAGATATATATATATGTAGAGAAGAGAGAGACTAGAGAGAGGAGAAGAGAGAGTGAGAGGTGATGAGAGAGAGAAAGTGAGAGAGAGAAGAGAGAGAGGAGAGAGAGAGAGAGAGAGAGAGAGAGGTGGGCATCGTTACTCAAAAAAAGTAATTCCGTTACCGTTTCTCCGTTACTCGGAAAAAGTAATTCTGCTATCGTTATTCCGTTTCGTTTGAAAGAACTGTAACGAAGTGCAGTACTTTTAACTTTTGATACGACATTAAATTACGATATCTAGGTATTTATTGGTTTGTGTATATTAAATTTTCAACCATTATCATTTATTATTTAAAACATATTAAAAAGCAGTGGTACATGAAATATATAACATTACTTTCATTTATGTATTTTAAGGTAAAGGTCAAGTATTGCCATTGCAATATTACTTTTCTGTTATATATATATATATTTGATGTATGCTGCAAAGGTCTAGTCAAAATTGCTGTTAGTGGATTAAAAGAATAAACAACAACCAATGAAAACTCATCTTTTAAAACTTATTTTTAAAATCTAAATTATCATTGGTCGTTGTTGACAAAGCTTTATTAATATTATTATTATTATTATTATTATTATTATTATTATTATTATATTATATTATTATTATTATTATTATTATTATTATTTTATTTATTATGATTATTATTATTATTTATTGATTATTTATATTCATTATTATTATTGATATTATTATGATTATTAATATTTTTAAAGCATTTGAAAAGGGATACTACGTATTACTTATATATATATAAATGTTTTATATATATTAAATAAATATTTATATGTAAGATAAATCATTATTTTTATAAGGTGTGGCAGCGCACAATCTTCAATTTTTCTGTTTAGCTTTTTTATTATTTTTGATTTCAATGAGATTTTATTTCTTGAGAAGGAATACGATTTTACAAGAAATACCAATCTCTCATTCTCTCTACTGCTTTGTATATACTTTGTCTTACTAAATTAATGGATAAATATATAATTCATTTAATTATTGTTTTAGGATTGTGATTGAGGATAAGAAGGCGTTAATCTAAAATTCTGTAATTTATATAAATAGTAAAAATGAGAATATTTTGCATCTTTTTCGCTTTCATTTTGTTAATCAAGTTTATATAGTTGGTAGCTCTTAACGCCTCGTATGTTCCGATCAATTTTATTGTTGTTTGTGAGTGTGTATATTTTTGTATCCAAGAAGTGTTTTGTTTTTTATATTTTATTACAAAGTAAATGTAATATGTGTTTAAATTTAATATGGTGATATTAATTTCGATGTGGAAAATTGCTATTTATTTTATTGTAAAGATAAAGGTATTAAAGTTGTGTTTTTAAAGTAATTGTGTGAATATATTGTAATTATTATATGCATTGCTTTCAAAGCGCTCGTCTGCGGATACGAGTTGCAAAGTGCATTGTTGTCCGAATGTTGTAGATATACTGGGCAGGTCAAGCTTATGTGTTATTGAAAATTCTTATTCTTGACAGTATCGCAGAATATTATATGATGTGTCAAGTAAATATAAAACGTTTATCAGTTTTATATTTATTATTTAATTTAACATTTGGTTAATTGTCAAAGTCACAATTTTGTTTTGTTAATTAAGATTTGTTAAATTACTAATAGGCAACTCTTTGCATTGGAGTAACAGCTGTTTTATATGTCAGCTGGTCTTGCATTGTCTTGTGCACACTTAAAAATCGACGTCTTTGTAAATGTCAAATTCATTTAATTTTCAAGTAAAGATTTAATCTCGTATCGAATCAGTCAGTCTGTATATCTTTGTTAATATAATTTGTTTATTTATATATATTCTTGAACATAAATATTTATATATTTTTATATACATATTTATGGGTGAGGATTTATATAAATTTAATGATAGAACATTTTATTATTGTTTAACTGTTGTTTGCACATACACATTGATGCACATGTAAATGTACATACCGCATGTATATATATATATATATATGGTCATTGATCTGCATTGCAAGTGACATTTTCAAAGCATAAAATATATATTTGGTATTTAGTACTGAGGTTCTATATTTTCAGTGCGCATGTATGTAGATACCTACGGACATCTAACTGCATGTTCATGGATTTATAAAACCTAGTTTTGTAAGAGCAGTACTTATTCATTTATTTTTTTTTTATTAAAGTATTTTAAATTTATTCCAATAGTTTCCTTGAGTGTTTCCAAACGTAATTTACTTTCTCATTTATTCAAATTTTCAAGTAGTTATTATTTTAGGTCTTAAAGACATTGGTTTCATGATCAAAACATTGATCATAAAACAGGTTTATTCATTGATAAGGAATAATATTGACTGAATTGTTTTCACATAAGGCAACGAACTCGGTCAAACCGTTGTTTCACTTGAAGGGTCTTCAGGGAGATACGTTGGTGAGTTTTTAAGTATAAAATTGCACTGTAGTATTGCACAGGCCGGTAACTCATTTAACAGGAGGCCTGAATACTGTTACAATATAGGTTTGGAATCTAAAAGGTGTTAGTTGATTGGATTGTCATGGGGGCCTGGCCAAAGGATTTGTTCATCAGCTAGAAGAGTAAGTTTACGACATATAATTTAATATCTTTTCAACCAATCGCATTTACACAACCTCATGTAAACCCTAAGCGCACTAAAAACTTTATCCTTTTACACCCCCAATGATTATTGCACCAGCTACCTCTCCGCCATTTGAAACTTTTCTATACACTCTGCATTCATCCGTTTCCTTTTCATCCAACTTATATCCAAAATATTTAAACTCAGAACTTGTTCCAGCTGCTCACCATTAACATAACTTCACACCGAGGACTGTCCTCACTTCTTAACCATAACCTTACTCTTATCAACGTTACTTTCAAACATCTTTTACACATCTGCCAAATCTCTCTACCAATCCTCTCAAAAACTCTCTTTCAGTTCGCCACACAAACAAAATCACCCGCATTTTATATGTAGGCACCGTCCACCTCCATTCAATTCTCAATCATTCTAACACCATTCCCTGCCACCCCTAACTCTAATTCTTCATAACCAATCCATAAAAATTGAATAACCAAAGAGATATAACACATCCCTAACCTCACTCCGCGTTAATATAAACCATCATTTCAACTCCATTTGATTCTTACACCACGATTCACTTTTCGTCATACATTAACTTTTGATTCCATGTCAGAAGACTTACCACCAAACACCATATTCCTAACCCTACCATAGAGCTTCCTTATTAATCCTATTATACGCCTGTTGCAATCCATAAAACCTAAATACAATTATTCTTCTTCTCCCTCATGTTCTTTCTCAATCATTTGTTCAATGTAAAAATTTGATCCAGACACCTCTTACTACTTCAAAACGCACCTTAGTTCTTTTACAATCAGTCCTTTCCTCAATCACCGATTGCACTCTTTCGACTAAAAATAAACCAGCATATAATCATCTTTGCAACACTCAATAAAACTAATTCCCTTGTAATTCCTACAGTTCGTCTTATCTCCCTTACCCTTATATAAGCGTACTATTACTGCTCTCTCCAATCCCTCGGAACATATCTCCATAAAAACCCTTGTTTGTACACAACTTCAAATCCAAATCACCATCTCGCCTTCGTTCTGACTTCTTGATCATTCATGCACCAGTAATTTCAGTCTATACCTGCAGATTTATCATCTTCAACTTTCTACTCACCTTACCTCCTTCTATTAATTGACACTCAATCAGAAGAATTACCTATTCCTTCTTGCACATCAAAACCCACACACATCAACTATCACCTCGTTCATTACTGCCAATGTTATGCAGATTTTGAAGTGTCCCTCCACCCACTTCTACTCACATGTATATCATCAGTTTACGAAAGCACCATACCCTCTTCATTATTCTATGCAGATTCCTATCTATATATATATATTAATATAGTATATATATATATATATATAATATATATATTATATATAAATATATAAAATATATATATATACTATAATATATAGTATATATATATATATATAATATATATATATATATATATATATATATATATATATATATATATATACATTATATATATATATATATATATATATATATATATAATATATAAATATATATATATATATAATATTATTATATATATATATATATATAATATATTATTATATATATATATATATTATATTGTGGCGTCGGTACAAGGAGGCTGCTAGCCCACTGACGAATCCTAAGCAGCCTCCTGGAAGAAACGCCACTTTATCGTGACAAAGCTCTCTTTTCAACATCTAATATTCTGTTATTGAAGGTGGTTATTCAAGATCTGAATTTAACCCCTTCAAATTGGTGACATCTGAGTGACCAGTGCCACTGGAATGGCACAACGAATACCATCAAGCAACCACGAACACCCATCAAATGTGATTCCGAACAACCCATCAAATCACCGACAACAAACAAATCAAAGTTTCTTCGGTTGGGAACTTACTCTTTGCTCGGTCATATTCCTGTTGCCGGCCTGTACCGTACTTCTCAAGCTTCTGCAGTGTGCGGACCAACTGCACTTAAGAGTACAGAGTGGTCGAAGCCTTCTCGGTGACCTTAATGTGTGCACACCTAACTCTCACCTGACAGCTACACGCTACTATCCGACGTCCTTCCAGGTCCGGAGAGCGGAGTGTGCTCTCGGCATTGTCACTGGGGGGAGTTCTGTGGCGTCGGGCAGAAGTCTACTAGCCCCACTGAGGAATCCTAAGTAGCCTCGGGAAGAAACGCCACTTTATCGTGACAAACGCTCAACTCTCTTCAACATCTAATATTCTATTATTGAAGGTGGTTATTCAAGAACAAGATCAGGATTTAACCCCTTCAATATATATATATATATATATATATATATATATATATATATATATATATATTATATATATATTATATATATATATATTATATATATATATATATATATAGTATATATATAAGGATTTCTTTATTAGCTGACCGGGGGTGGATCAATTGACTATCAACATTCTAAGAAAAGATCGAACAAAAGTAACGGGCTAAAAGTAACGGAAGGAAAAATAACGGAAAGCTATTTCGGGTGCGCTAACATGAAAAGGAAGAAGTAACGAGTTCCGTTACTCAAAAAAACTAATTCCGTTAGTAACGGAACGGATCCTGCCCACACTTTATATATATTATATATATATATATATATATATATATATATATATATATTATATATTATATATATATATATATATATATATATATGATATATATATTTTTATAAATAAATAATATAAAATTTATATATATATATATATATATATATATATGATAAGAACTAAAATAACCAGTAAACATACAAAAATCAACTTTAATGAATTTTTTCTATTATGATGTTGAAACTATTTCTTGAGACTTTGCGGCAAGCTGAACTGCAACCAACACGCGTGCCTTTGAATTAGGGTTCTAAAAAGGGTGCGTTCCAGAAAAAAATCTGGATTTAACATCCTGCTGAAACGATATTTTAGAAAAATCAGCAATATCTTGAACCTTCTTGATTTTTTGGAGCGCTTCATATCTCAAACAGATATTAGCTGATAGTTGGTTTACTTGGACAAGCAGCAATTTATTTTATTTATTTGTTTATTATTTATTTATTTATTTATTTATTTGGTTATTTTTATTTATTTATTTATATTACGTAAAGAAAAAAACATTCTTTAAGGGTTTTAATTTTTCCTTTTGTTCAAATCCAAACAAGGAACTAGCACTGCGAATTCACCTTTCATTAATGGCTACAAATTGTTCAGGGAAACGTTCCTTTTCTCAACTGAAAAGAATTAAAGACGTGAAACGATCAACGATGGACCAACAACGAATTGGAATTCTTACACTTCTATCCATTAAAAGTGATTTATTGTTCAAATTCACCAAAAAATATTCAATTGATGAATTTGCAGTTGCAAAAGCTCGCAAAGTTGTAATGTAACTTATGTAAAAGTATTAGGTAATAAAGTGCAAAAAATCAGTGTTCAATTTATTTTTAACAGTAAATACATACAAATTAACTTTAAACTGTGCAACCGATTGGTATTGGTGGGGAATGGAGTGAATATTTTAAAGCTGTATTTTCAGGCCACTTTTAAAAGGGTGCCTTAGGGACAGTAGGGTCTTAATCCGGCACTGTCTAATCCCTTATCATTCAACAAATAGGCTAATTGTTTAAACTCGGATAATTCTTCCAGTTGCTCAACATCCAAAATGGTTTCACACTCATTATTATTATTATTATTATTATTATTATTATTATTATTATTATTATTATTATTATTCTATTAGTACTTTCTTACTATTACCTCATCTCCAAAATACCTGCTTCTTCTAGCACCATCAAACCCATACACACATTCACTGCCACCTCTTCATCATCACGAATGTTTTGCAGATTTTCGAAGTGTTCCCTCCAAACTCTCCTCACGTCGGTCTCATCAGTCACGAAAGCACTATTCATACTCATTATTCTATGAAAATTCCCCTTACTTACTTACTTACTTACTTACTTACTTATTTACTTACTTACTTACTTACTTACTTACTTACTTACTTACTTACTTACTTACTTACTTACTTACTTACTTACTTACTTACTTACTTACTTACTTACTTACTTACTTCCAGAACAGTTTCCTATTCCTTTGTAGATCCCCATTCATCTTCCTTCCAAACAGTTCATTTCCCTCCAATTTTCTCCTACCTATGCAACTTTTAACATTCCTCTTTTCCTCCCTATATATTTTCATACACATTTATTTCGAAACCTCATCATCGACTTTAAGTACATTCAATCATCCATTTTTTTTAAATAATATTTTATAATTTTCATCAACTCACTCCACCATTCACTATTAACCTAATTACTTCCTACTTTAGTCCATGACTTTATCGACAGAGGCCGATGTGTCTTTAGAGTCAAAGGATAGTTAGCGTAAAACAATGCAAAGCCATCCAATCAGCCCGAATAGAGTGCCAAAAGATTCTATTACGTTAAAATGGAGCTGTTGGAGACAAAACATTTAAATATACGGGTTATAAGGCTGTGTTCAGAATATCCATTAGGAAAGAAGATGAGTTATTTATGGATAAACTGACTGGTGGTGAAGCTTAGGTCAAGGGGTATACCAGAAAGTGTTGAGATAATCAGGAACATGTGAGATTTCCTTAAATAGTTGTTACAATCTATGAGAATATTATGAATTGATTCTGGCCTCCTCCTTTCTGTAAAAGTGTGAGCAGGCCCTTCAACTACTCATCCTTGTTGTACAGTGGAATCCCTAAATAAAGCACCCTCTCAGAAATAGTAGAATGATTAATTCGATAAATGATATATCTTTTTACTCAGATTTTATTAACTTAAAGTAATAACGGTACTTGTGGCTAAAACTTCTCGATACTTAAAACACCGCTATCGACATTCCGGCATCCGCGGAATTGGGTGCACCCCTAATATATATATATATATATATATTATATATATATATATATATATATATATAATATAATATATATATATATATATATATATATATATATATATTCTATATATATATATATATATATATTATATATATATTATATAACTGTATTATATATATATATAGTGAAAAACCCAGAATGAGAAGTACATGATTGGCATTGGAATGCATTAAGGGCGCGGAAGTGAAAGTCTTGGGGAAAACAATAGTCTTTAGATATTTAGGTGAATTGGAGACTTTGGTAAGACGAAAGAAGAGATTGATTGATCATAAGATTGCGGAAGGAATGATAGTGCTAAACAGTCTTAGAGAAATATGAGAAAGGAATACTTAACTGGGATGTGAAAATGAATTCACGGTTGTGAATCGTGAACTTTAAATAGTAAGCTGAGAAAAAGAATTTATGTTTTGGAAATACGAGGTTTAATTTGCGAAATATTTATGAGGTGAGGAGAAGGATACGATTAAGAATAAAAATATAGATACGATTAGAAATAAAATTACAAGGTAAATGTGCTGAAAACCAGTATGGATATGTGTTCTGAATGGATGGGGAAGCACTGACTAGGAAGATTTTATCGTCGAAGATGTTTGGTAACAAAGGAAGGGGCAAACCAAATGGAGGTATATAAGTATGGAAGAAGGAAAAAAGATTGGCATAAGATACGGTCACTTGGTGAAAAGTAGTTCATGGGAAATTACATCAAAGGGTAGATTAAATTAAACAAATTGGAGGAGCACAGTTAACCGAAAAATCTGGATCTGCAACTGACACCACCTAGCAGTTATGTAAAATAACTTATTTTTCAACATTGTTCTTTAATTGAATTATTTTGATTCTAGGTCCTGTAGTATTCAACCTTCGACTGAGATTTATCGATTAAAAGACACAAACTTTTTTTTTCCGACCTTTGACTGAGAGTCAAGAGTCGGATATTTTTCCGACCTTCTATTCCGACTGTCGAGAGTCTCGACCTTCGCCACTAAAAAATTCCGGACCTGCTGGTTTAGTAAGGTTTTATGAATTTGGATATATTATTACAGCGGGTGGGTTTTTGTGGGGGACGCTGTGGGGGTGGCGGGTGATTGGGGCGTTGTGGTGTTTGTGTCGTAGTGGGAGTGGTTGTGGTGCTGGCGTTGGTCTTGGGGGTCGGTAGTTTCGCGTTCAGGTTGGGGTAAGCGTTGTGCGACTGTGGTTGTTGGGTGAGTGTGTGTTCGGGGCTGTTGGTATCGCTTCCGGTTGTGGGGTATGGGTTCTGTTTGTCCGCGGTGCTGCGGGGTGTTTTTTGCGGGTAGGTGCTGGGTTCTGGGGGTGGTTGTGGGTGTTCGCTGGGTTGTGTTGGTTTTTTTGCGCGGCGGTTTCCGTTGCTGCGGCGGTGGTTGTGTGGGTGATTGGTTTGGTTCGCCGGTCTGTTGGATTTGCGGTGGTGTGGGTTCTGGCTCTGGGTGCGGCTTGGCGGTGTTGGTCGTGTCTGGTGTTGCGTGTGATGGTTGTGTGCTGCGTGTGGAGTGTTGGGGGTCGCGTGGGTGTGCGCCGTGGGTGTTGTGGCCGGCGTGTGGCTTTCTGTACGCTGTCAGGCGCGGGGTGGTTTGGTGTCATCTGGCTGTGTGGTGTTTCGGGCGGGGGTCGGGGTTTTTGGTGTCGTTCGGTTTTGTGGGTCTTGCGTTGTGTTCCTGCGCTGTGGGGTGTCTTTTTGCCGTGTCGGTTGCTGGCGTTTAGGTGTGTGGTATTTTTTGTCTGGGTTGTTGGCTGGTTTGTTGTTTGTTGGCTTGTGTGCTTGGTGGTGGTTGGCCTCGCCTTCTTCTCCGCGCGGGGGTGCTGTCGCTGTCTGGGGGTTGGGTGGGGTTGGGGCCTGGTTTGGGGGTGGGTGGTTCCGCTTGGTCTTTGTGGCGCGGTTGGTGTGTTTGTTTGGGGTGTGTGTTTGTTGTGTCGGATCTGGTGTTGGGCGCGTGGCTGTGTGCCCGGTGTCCGGTCGCGTGCCGGTTCGGTGTGGGTGCTTCGTGTTTGTTTTGTTCCCGGTGTGGGTCGGCCGCCGTGGGCCGGGTTGTTTGTGTCTCGGCCGTTGGGTGCACCCGGCGGTGTTGGCTCGTTGGGTGGTTTCGCGTTTGCTCCGCGTCGTTCGGGGCCCGTTGTCCTGTGTTCTTGTCTTTGGCGTTTGCCCGTGGGTTGGGCCGGCGCCGCTGGTGTCGTGGTGCCTGTGGCCCTGTCTGTGCTGCGTGCGGTGCGTGCCGGTGGGTTTTTGGTGGATTGTCCGTCGCGTTGGACGGTTTTGGGCTGGCTGCAGGCTTGTTGTGGCTTTTGGTGCCCTATTTTTTCTTGTCTTGATAATTGTGGAATCTACAGTTAGCCTTACCCTGAGTTTTGTTGTTTCAAAGATTTTTTTGCTCTTTGAATAAAATCTTGATAGTCCATAGATAACTCTGGCTTTTGGTTTTAGTGTAATCTATCGCTTAAAATCTTAGTTAGGGTAAAATTTGATTGGTGAGAAGGTAAAGAGAATAGAGATAGGTTTTGATAGTCGAAAATATTTGAAAAGAACATGAGAAAATTTACCTCCTATACCCTTTTACAATTTTGATTAACTTACTTTGATTACACAAACACGACTAAATAGTAGTACGGTTTTTGAATTAGAAGTGATTCCGCGTTATTATTTTTTAGTGGAAATTTCTGGTCAACTCTATCGAAGGGCACAAAAATATAAAATTCCACCAAAAACTAATATACTGGTATATATAGCTAATAGGTTTCTAATATCTAAAACTAAAATATCTATACTCCTAAAATAAAATACTAAAAATGCAGCAAAATAGAAGTATATATGTGAAGAATAATTAGTTTTTTAATCCTCCAATGAAGATTTGCATGAAAAGCATGCATATTAAAAAGAATAGAAGATTTTACAGCATCAGATAAATTCCTGCGAAGGAATTCTTGGCACTTGACAGCAGCCTGTCTAAGAGGTCTTTTTTTGACTGAACTGAATTGAGCTGAAAATTTTGATTCTGTTGAGAGTCAAGTGGAGGTGAATTTATACCTGAAGTTGAATGTACATCTACAATAGCAGTATCACTAATACTTTGAATAACTGAATTTTAATTTGAGGGATCAACTTGATCTGTTTTTTCATTGTTTTGACCATCTGCAATTGGAGAGATCACTGCGTTCTTCAAGCATCAGTTTCTCCACCTGAGAAAACAGAGTGGGTAAATAGATAACCTCCAATGGTAGAAGCATGACAATGGCAATAATGACAGGCTTTGTCCATGCTCCCTTTTTAATAACACATCTCCTTAATCTTATGCGTCATCACTCAAACACTGACTTCCAGAACTCTGCCCAAAAGCCAGAAGGGTCTAGGTTTATTAGGTGTGTGTATTAGAACTATATCTCCAACCTTAATTCTGTTGGTCCACTCTGACTGATAGAGATTTCTACTAGTCTGGCGCAAATTTAATAGGTAAGACTCATACCATTATTCCCTGAAAGTCTCCAAAACTCTTCCTTGAGCAGTTAGAATTATGGCTAAGTCTTGTTGTGAGGGAGGAAGTTTTTTCCATATGGGGGTTTAAACTTCATTGAATATGAGGTTTGAATTGCCATAGGGCTTCAAAAAGGAATTTTTAGCAATAACTTCCAAATCATTAATCTGATGACCTATAGGTTAAAGGTTTTGAATTGATAACATTGGTGATATTTAAAATACTTGTTAACAGTTGAAAGTAGGTTAAGGTTGCTTTACCTATAGTTTTATAGAGACATCCCTTAACTGTTCGAATCATTCTCTCCCAAACTGATCCCACCCAACTGGAATCAAGACTGGAATCTTGTTAATGTTTGACTTTTTATTCGATACGCAGTATGTTCGGAGAACAGGATTTGAAAGACAGAAAGATTCTAACAGTCATATTTCCACCTTTGTTTGAAAATTCCTGGCATTATCTGAGTACAAATTGGACGGTATTCCATAGATATTTGTGAAACGTTGGAATGAAAATAAAAAGGATTTCAACTGTACATATCTGGCGGACAGTCAACATGACATAGCTCTGAAATTCAAGGCAGGTGAAAATTGAATAGATACCATTCTTTTGAAATCCCTTAATCATTAATCTTTTACAAACGAATGCCCTGTAAAGTCCACACCAGTAAACTCAAAAGGAGCAACAAAATTTGTAATTCATGATGAGGAAGATTCGTCATTTTTGGATATTTAAAGGGTATCCTGTTAAATATTTTGCATACTATACAGTCAGACAAAACATTCTTTACAGCCTGCCTGGCCCTTGGTAATTCCAGAGGCCATGAGCTCTGATAAAAAATTGAATAGTGGTTTGAACACCCAAGTGTTTACATCAAGAATGAAAGTCTCCTTATGATTAATCTAGTGAGATGATGATCCTTGCCAAGAAGAATTGGATTTAGACATCATATATATAAAAAGTTGTTCTTGGCAATTCTACCTTTGGATCGGATGAGGCCCTTATCATCTATGAATAAGTTTAAGTTGATTGACCAGCGGTGGAATTTCATCCTTTTTAGGATTTTTGGAAAATAATATCTCCTTAGAAAAACAATGCTGCTGCACAATCTTTGATAAATAGAGTGGAAACGTCTAACCTTAATCTACTCTCAACCTCTGACCTTGAATGAATTGAATATTTTTGAAGTTACTTTATAAAGCCTATGCACACTTGAGTAATCTTTTAAATGGTAACAAAGACTGAGAAACAACCACAGATGTGTTACATTGTAAAGGTCTTTCCTATTGGCCTCCAGGACAAAACATTTAAGTTTTACTTAATACGGCCATTGAGATTGATACATAAAGAATCCAAGAAAGGAACCCTTTAGCCATAATGGCAATTTTTGAAAGAAAGTAAGAGGTTGTAACACTCTGGTAATCAGATCTGCTGGGTTTCAGCAGTATTGATGTCAGCATAAGAATGGATACTTGTTAATCTAGCTCAACTTTTTATTCTGATTTGCTCAATTTACACAACAAGGGAAATATGTAAAACATTTTTTTTTTTTGTGCTCTTCCGGATAGGAGACCACTGAATAGGACAATTGTGGATTGCTTACCTCTAGACATCGCCAGAGGTCACTTGGAGAGTGGATGAAGAAATAATGAAGCCAGTGAAATAGTTGTTAGCTTAGAATAGAAAAAGAAGTCTTCCTTTTTTTTCCAACTGACACTTTGTATCCTAAACAAATGGCTGATAAAAAAAATTTTAAAACTCACTTTCATTAATTAATCTAAATTTTGACTTTTTTGGAAAAATCACAGACCATACCTATTGTGTAGGGCTCAAATGCTTAGTTATGGATGCTCTGTTGGTTAGAGTCAGTTAAATCAACAACAAAAGTGTTTATTCTGAAACAGGAAAAGTTATGAAGAATATTTTTTTTTTACTATATTCCTCTCCACCTGTCATAACATGACGTAAAGAAGAGGATGGCAGAAGGAAAAGAAATGAAACCAGAAAAAATCTTAGTTGGAAGACTCATATTGTCTCTCATGGTTTTGCAAAAACACCTCCAATATTTCTCGCTTCTCCACACCATCAACAGTCTCCTGAGAAGCATGTAACAGACCTTTGAAATAGGCCATAAATTGATCAAACTGGCCTTGGGCCCAAATCATAATAATGGAACTGCATCCTTTGTAAAGTGGGAGGAAAGTGTACAGGAGCAGGTTTATTGAAACCTCTCTTTTCCATTGGTTCTATTGGCCTTTTTTGAGTCCAAGGACTCTCCACCAATGCATATGCAGATGTTGGATGCCTAGGAGGTAATGGAGGTGGAAGGGAACAGGGTGCTGAATAACTAAATGGTGCCTGTAATGGAGGAGGATGCACAAGAAATGCCGGAAGACAAGACGTTGATGTTGAGGCCACAGGCACATCCTCAGAAGGAGTTGAAGTAGTTGTAGTGATAGAAGTAGATGACGGAGAAACCATATAAGTTGATGGATCTGTAAGGCTTAATCTAGTAAATACCGAGGGTTGCTCAGTGCTGGATATTATGCGCTTCGGTCGCAGGAGAGGACGAGCTGGAGTTGGAAGTGGTGGACTTTTCTCTAAGTTAGATGGTAATGTATTGATAGTAATTCCTATTTTAGCTTGAGTGGGAAATAGGGAAGATCATGGCCTACAAGGATTTTCCAACACATGACACTTATGCAACATGTCCCAAAAGGCTGTTATGAGTTCTTTAGATGGGTGAACCCCATCCACCAAAAACCCCTTTGGTCCCAATGAATACACAGTATTGTTTGGATCGGCTAACGTTTTTAATTTATAAGTCACCTTCTGACCCATAAACTTTGCAGCTTCAGAAACAGACAGGGTATGTTTATCTGGACATCATATTTCATTGATACAGGGTTTGTTTAATTCCTCATACACTTTGATGGAATCTGCATTTAACTCTTCTACTGGCGTGCGAGGCAATTCATCCTTATACCACCTTTGAATTTCCTGTGGCGCAAAAGCAATTTGTCTAAAATAATTGTAGAATGGCAAATCAGGCAAAGTTGGGATAATTAGATATACTTTAGCCTCAGGACAATGCTTTCTCACTTCCCAAATGATATTCTTAATGTGGGGTACAGCATCCTCCACTTTAAATTCCACATTAGGAAGCGATACAGCATAGTTATCTTTGGCCTTTCTGGGAGGAGTAGGTTTCCAAAGCAACAGATCATAAGCCATTCGGAAGAGGGAAAAGACTAGAACATGAGTAGTGCCAGGTGTTATGGCATGATCTATTGCTTTCAGAACAACCTCAAAGCGAGGTAGAGACACTCTAGTAAATGTTATGTGGTGATTGCTGGGGTTATGGCGTGCTTGGTCATAAGCCAATTCACAATACGAGATCCAGGAGTGTCCAATAAAAAGGCTCTGAAAAAACACACACACACACATATATATATATATATATATATATACTAACGTTATAATATTGATATAGTATTATATATTAGGGCGCAATGTGAATGAGGCGTAATATGTAGGGTGGAATGAGGCAATTATCTATAGTCAGTTGAGGAGTGGTAATAAGCTACCGCTCGATAATTGGAATAGAAAGGAGGTAACGTCTGATGTCGAAAGATGGTCTGGATACGTATATAGATGTGTATAAGGAGTATATGAGTATAATAATATATGAGTAATATATAGAATATAGTAATACTACTATTATATAATTAGTATATATATTATATATATATAATTATATATATATATAGTATAATATATATATATATATATAATATATATATATATATATATATATTTTATATATATATATACTATATATAGTATATATAGTATTAAAATATATATACTAACTTGATTTTTCTGTTGAAATTAACATATATATAGTGTCTCTGATATGGGAAAGGTCAATATTACTATAAAATTAATAATAGTGGATAATAAATATACGAAACCCATATAATATATATAATGGGTATATGATTTTATTACGCTGGGTGTAGTAGCGGAAAATATATATATTATATCATATATACCAGATAGATACTTATGGATAATAATATAATTGATAGAGATGGGCGGAGTATAGTATACGGATACTGGTGAGTAGTTCTTTTAGATAGTATATAGATTAGTGAGCGTAGTACGACTGGTACTCGGTTATTAAGTAGTAATAGTCGGCTAACATATATATATATATCATAAAACAAATGTGTATCAGAGATATCAACGGGACAGAATAAAATATAAACACAAAAAGGATAATATATATATTTAAATTTTATTTTTTTACAAAACAAAAAAAAATTTCTTCTTATTTTCGAGGTGGATAACGTTTCTTTCTAAAATTCTAGGTTGTATCCATGGTACATCTAATGAACGCAGGGAATCTCTTAGTCTTTTTCTAGAAGCTATGTGATCTGTGTTTACTTCAGCTTGGGCTGCTATAAAACTCTCTCCCATCTCCAATTCTGATGCCAATTGTACAGCCTTCTTCTTTGAGAGATCTCTTGGTAGTTACAGATTAGTTAAGTTTTCATCATCTAAAATTTCTCTTCCATCTTCAGCATTGGTTTCAGGCCGAAGTTCCGTAATAAGTGGATAAGAGTTATCAAACATATTTTCCACATTCTGACATTCTTGAAAAGAACTCATTACTGGAGAGTTCGCAAAAGATAATCTTGACCTCAAATCTTCACATGACAACCGTCTAGCCCTTCTATATGGTAGAATGCCCTGCTGACTTCTCTGATCTGTGATGTAGATAGGAGTATAAGACAACAAAGAAGGTGAGTCTAGTGAAACAGAAATAGATGAGTTTAGATTAGAAAAATTTGAAACAGAAGGGTCTGAGAAATTAGGTGAAAGAAAAGTTTGAGTAGAAAAATTAGAATTAGGTGAAGCAAATAAATTTTTAAGATTAAAAGAAGATAATTCACTAGGAAGACTAGGAGTATAAGTAGAAGTAGAAGAATTAGAAGGTATGGAAGGAAGGATAGGTAAATGGATAGAGGAAAACTTACTTTTTCATTCTTCATTCTCCCTAAGTTATTGATTAAGTAAAAGACTTCAATCAATATTACACAAAATTAATCTTGAAAGTTCTCTTATTTCACTGGAATCCAGGAATCCAAGAAAATCTTCATCATTGGAATCATCCCATATGTCTAGTTCACAAGCTGGAACTTTGCTAGTCAACGAGTCTCCCGGCATTATCAATTGTTCATCTTGATCCTCTTCGAATATTTCTCCAGAGATAGCCGTTACTTTCGTTTTATTGGTTAACAGATCATTAAATAAGGAATTATCATTTAAAAATTTAGGGGTCCACCACTTTTTCAACTGCTGATGGTGAACTCTATACAGTTTCTTCGTTTCCATGGATTCCACTATATAAGTAACCTCATTAGGATTTGCTTTTACTATTTTTAAGGGACCCTGGTACCTATCCCGAAACTTATTCAAGGTCAGATCTCCTGGTAATTGTAACTTGAGTGCTACCAGTTGATCTATAGCAAAAGGTGGAAAATTAGGATGTCCTTCATTCCAATAAGTATTAAATCTGGTCCAAGGAAGTTTTGGGCTGTTATTATGAGCTTCCTGATATAAGATTTCAGAAGGAGTTTTTGTAGTAACGGAATGAATCAAATGATTATAAGTAAGAAATGAAATGAAAGTAAATTAACCATTACCTGGATATGATATCCAGTTTTTTTTTCTCTTTACAGGTTGGCTTCAAACAACCCTTGATCCTCCTCAACCTCAATGACACTCCATTAGACCAAAGACTATAAAAAACAACATCACACCTTCTCTATTAGCATAAGCAGAGCCATTGATAATAACCATAATAAAAAAAAATTATAATACCAATAAGCATAATAATTATAAGCATAAATGAATATAATAATAATAATAAGCATAAATAAATATTTCATACCTTTCTTCTGACAAATGACCAGCTTATTCCTTATTATATTATTGAATATATTTTAATTGTTTATTTTACTAATAGTCCTTTTTCTATTTTTAATGTTTCACACAATAGTCCTTTTTCTATTTGTTTGTTTCTTCTCCACTTTTCATTTTTTGTCTATTATTTTTACTTTTCTCTTATTTATTTCAATTTCTTCTTAATCAATCTATAATTGTCTTTACAAAATATATATTTTTTTCATATTATTTTCTTCAAAAACTTTTCAGTCTAATCTGTCAGGCCCTTTATTTTCTCACAAATTTCTACTGTTAATGGCTTTTACTGAGCCCCGTTCTGAACCCAGCAGAGAACTCCCACAAAACAAAAAGCTAAAAAAAACAAAAAAAAAAAACTTCTAACCATTATACATCATATATAATAAACAAATATATAAAAAAAATGAAATAACATGGAAAATTCAATTAAATTCAAGCCCTACTTCATTATCATAATTATTTATTATTTATTAATATAAATATACTTTCCTAATATAATTATTGATATCTAAAAAACAAATCAACAAGTACATGAATTCAAAATTAAAATTATCCAAATCATCTGAAAATTAATAACAAAACTAAAAAACAATAGGAAGTAAATAAAACACTATCACCTGGATTGTCTCCAGCTTTTTGTTACACCTTTCAATTCCCCCGAAGTGGGGTAACTGTCAGCTCAAAAAAACATTAACAAAATTCAATATCACTATAAAAAATATATAAAATAAAATAATCTTAATAACAAATTCTATTGATAATAGGTAATAAAAAAATAAAAAATAATAATAATAATAAAAACTATAAATTTCACCAACCATATGGATACTCACACCTGGCCTGGAAATTTTCACTTCTTCTGAAATCACCAGTCTCAATAGGAATCAAACTAAAAAAAACAAAAAAAACATTCATGTACAAATCATTCAATAAAAAATTATTTAATAATAAATAAAGAAAAATAATAATATAAAAAATATAATATATAATATATATATATATATATATATATATATTATCCTCGGATATATATATATATATATATATATATATATATATAAATTATATATTATATATATACTATATATATATATAATATATATGTATATAGTATATATATATATATAATATATATATATATATATAAATATATATATAATATATAGTATTATATATATAATATATAATATATATATATATATCTATATACTATTTATTATATATACTAGATATACTATATATATATTACCTCTAAACATAGCATGTAAGATATAGTGAAGCATCAATGATGTTGATTCCATCTCACGTTTCTTTAAATCAACCAACACAACAAAAATAAACAGTTATAGTCTTTTTTTAAACTAAACTGGAAAAACATTTCATCATAAATTAACATAGTGAACTAAACGATTGTACACTTAATTAAATAAAAAAAAACTATTTCCCCTCTTCACACCCATAAATTAACTTCACTGCATTCCGTCTTGCTGGACATTTATTCTTCAATCTTCCAACCCTGAAACCTAAAAAAAAAAAAAAAAAAAAAAGAAATTATGAGACAAAAAACAAACAAAATAAAAACCTAAGTTACCACAGTGTAACTATTAAAGAATTAATAGTTTTGGAATATCTTATGATGCTTGTTCAGTTGGTGATGAAGGCCTCCCATTTAAGGTTCCAGAAACAGATTCCAAAGCAACCTATCTCAAAAAGACGCTGGTAAATTGCAACAACGGCTTAACTATAGGTGATTTGGCGAGTAAATTCCCTAACTGTTACTGGCATAATAAACTCATCTTTTCTTAATTTACTACATGTTTGAACCAGTTTTTCACTTATTTTTTTTTTTAAACTTGCTACAATTTTTTTATCATGCTTTCTAAGTGGATCACAGCAATATTTACCCATTCTTTATTTGTAGAGTAGAAATTCCTGTAAAATGTATAATGTATAAATCCTGTATAATGTAAGTAAATGGGTCAATCCGAGCTATTCATAAGAGCTATTTGACTGGGAAGGGATAGATCCAATACCCCAGAAACTGGGTTTATATTATTTATCGGGATACCCCGAAAACTGATCAAGGTCGAAGAAGGCGAAGAAAGTAAAGAAGGGCAAGCAACATCCACTAACCGACACACATAAGGGGATATAGTAACTGAATGGATGTTAACACAATTGAAAAAGGCTATGGAGGAACTTTCATCTTTAGCTATACACAGTAATTTATTTTCTATCCAACAGACTAAACACTTGTCAGTCAGGTCAGGCAATAATGCATTATCTTTTAATGCGGCAGCTCCCAGAATAACTGAATACAGCATCATTTCTGTAGGGATCACTAAAAAGATTACGGGTTTGGTACAGTAATTACTATCATAAAAAAAGAAAGGGGATTCTATATAAGAGATTATGGGAATAATATGGTTACATACCAACCCACATGGATTTGATCCTAATTTCAGAGGATGGTTGTATAGGTACATTTTTCAATTGGTCATCGAGTAGTGTGGTGCTTATGAGACTAACTCCAGCACCTCTGTCAACCATACATTCAGTAACAGAGCTATTTGGGGAAAAAGAAACAGAGTAACAAAGGGTCAGTTGTGAAAAATCTAAAATTTATTCTTTCAGTAGTGGAATCGTCAGGCTGTGTTAATGTCAGATCAGTAGCTAAAGAAACGTCAGTGAGTTGTCTATGGTCTACGTTAGTAACAGTATTAGTGGTTTTTAAGTCCGTGATTGAGTCTATCACTGGGGTCATCTCAGAATGACTTTTCTGGGGAGATTAGTAGTTTAACTCCTCGGGGTGTGATTGACTAATCCCTCGACATCGTCTTTCATAGTGTGGTTTCCCACAATAGTCGCAGGGATCGAAAAAGCTTCGTTGAGGAAGGGGTTTTTCATCAGGTCGTGATGTCTGAGGTCGTGAATCGTAAGGTACATCAGTAGCGTGAGTGGGAGAATACGTAATTTTTTTCACTGCTCCCGTTAAGACCTCGCGAGGGGAACATTCTGTCGGAGGTCTGGGGTCAGCTGTCTCTTGTCTAGGAGGTGTTCTTTGGGGACATTTAATTCCTGGATGTGGGCCTCTACAAAAGGGACAAGTAATTTTTCTAGAAGTGGGAGGCGAAGAAGAAGTTCTACGTGCTTGACTCTCGGCCTTCACATGTCCTTTCTTTTTGCAGTAACTGAAAAGGCCAAGGTACTTGTAGCACTCTCGCATGTTGTGTCCTCTGATATCACAGAACTCATACAAGATCGGAGGTTACGCGAGACGAAGTAGCAGGAGTTTCAGAAGAAGGAAGACTCCGTTGGTTACCTCGATAATATCGAGAACCAGTAGTTTTCTTAGGAGTGCTATGGGATGGACGATTTGAAGGACGGAAACTCCGGGATTGTATTTTTTTCCGGGAGTCCTCCTGCTGAAGATTTTCTACCCAATTTGAGGAAACATGATCAATGCGTATGACGGACTCAATAGTTTCATTGAGCTCGTCATGTGGTTTTTCTCTAAGGGCAAGGGCATATGAATTATTAGGCTGCTTATGAGGAAAATCAGAAGATTGGGAAATGGAATTTGGAAATTCATTGTTGTCGGATTCAAGAGAATCCTCAAATTCCACAATATTTTCCCCATGGTGTACGGCGAATACCACCAAGCTGTTGCATCTTGATGTACTTCCTTACACTTTTTTTCAATGTAAGGAGGAAGACTGCAAAGGAATGCAGTGCGCAAAGAGTCGTGCTTGCGCATGTCTAATCCGTGATACGCTCTTCGGGCCAAACGTTCGAGACTGAGGGCAAACATTTTTATGCTCTCGTTTTTATACTGATGAGCAGAGTGATATTTTTGTAATTGATACTTTTTTTTCTTTGTTTTCGTCGTACCACCAGCGAACAAGAGCATCTCGGACAGAGAAGTAATTTCGGTCATCTTTGGTGAGTAAATTATAAAGTAAGAATTTACCCTCTAGTTGTCGACCAAGAAGGCGCAACCATTGCTGAGGAGCATTAGGGTAGTGGAGGCTACAATAGGCCTCAAAGTCGTTAAGATACACAATAAAGTTCTGATCGGCTTCAAATTTAAACTTGCCAGGATCAACGACTTTAAGTTTTTGACTATTTTTTGGAAGTTGAGTTAGGAGAACAATGGCTTCTCTCATCATGTCCAATTGCATTGTTATTTGCGGACCAGAATACATATGAGGATCATGAGAATCTGATGGTGGATCAGGTCTTCCGAACGGTTGTTGGTGCGGCTGAGGTTGAAGAAGCGGCCTAGAAAAATTGTCGCGAGGGTAATCACGAGAGTAATCACGAGAATAGTTGAATTGATCCGCGCGCGCTTGATTAGGAATCGGAGAATGCGAATACGTTCGATTACGTGAATAGTTATCTAAATTACAGTATGTTTTAGGAATTTGAGAGTTATGAAGATTTTGTGAAGGAGAATGACGAAATTGAGTTTCTGATAAAAGATTTTGCTCACGTTCACGTGAATAATAATCCTTCTTGATCCTATCTGAAGCGTAAGTCAGAATATCGGTTAGGATATCGAGTATGTCGAGGAGGTAACGGAGCAAAACCAGGAGGAACAAAATCTGAATTATGAGGATTATCTAATGAAGCAGGACAGTAAGTTTCATACCTGTCGTATTCCTGTCTTGAGAAAGGTCTTGTAAAATCAGAATCAAGTAGAGGATAAGATTCATATCCTTCCCTCTCGTCGCATCGGGGAAAGGGATGAGTAGTGTCAGAATCGGGAAAACCATGGTGTTGTTGATGCACCTTATCTTCTAAGGTGTCTTTGGCTTGTTTAAAGCAATTGAGAACTTTTTTAAAAGTTGGTATGTCAGATAAGTTCTGTAATAAGTCCTTATTGACTTCCTTTTTATCTCTCTCATCTACAGATTCTGCAGGTGAGTGAGATCGATGATGAGAATGAGGAGACTGATGAAATGTTTCTCTTTCATTAGGTAGAGCTACAGTAGCATTTGGATCCAGCGCACAGGCGGAACCAATATTATCAGTTACTGCAGAAACATTTAAGTGCATTATGTGAATCTTTTTCTTTGATTGGGTCTTTCGACATGATGAAAGGACGAAGAAAAGAATGAATATCACGATGAATAATGTGTGATCAGAGTCACAAGATATGAATTAAGCGCAACCCGACAACAGAAACAAAGTCCCTGTTCGGGCGGCAATTCAATTTGTATTTATATTACGGAGTGTAAGAATATTCTTACACTCCGTCGTTGGTATAGTGATGAAAGCAATTACACAAAATTTCTCCAGAAAGTTTGTAAACCGTAAATATAGAAATATAGAAATATCCTATCTAAATAAAATAATTGTCAGAACGAACTATACCTGCAGTCGACAATCCCCAGCGCGAGATCGATGAACACGTCAGAGAAGCTGAAAATAACCACATGTCTTATGTTTTAAACCAACAGTCTGGGTAGATGTCGCGGAACTTCGAATCCACTGGCAAGTTGCGCTTATGTTCTTTAATGATGGGGATTGTTAAAGTGTGGTATTGCTAGGTACAGCGTGTAAGTATTAGAAGGGTAGGAAATGAGAAAAGTGAAATAAAGACTAATTTATTTTATGATAAATTAAAGCTTTTATGCACGAAAACCGAACGAATAAGAATGTCTATATCCAAGACATTAAGACAGTGGAAATTATGATATAAATAAGAAAGACTAAGTTTTGTTTCAGAATACTTAGTAAAATGAAGAACAACAAGTGGAGTAATGGTAATATAGCTAAACGTTTTCAGAATTAGCTATATTATAAAAATGACAAAATCAATTATTTAATAGTTAATTATTTAAGTATAATAATGACAATTTAAGGAGAATCATATAAAGATGGATAACACTTATCTTTTAAGAATGATTGACATTCAAGAACATCAAATCACTCTGACAAGTGAAGGTAAAGGTCAAATTTAGGTATGTCAGAATAACAATAAGGTCCAAAATCAACTTATCCTTCCCAGGATAAAATGTAGTATAAAGAAGGCGTTTAAGCCTAGAAATAAAATTTCCAGCCTAAAATTAAAACCTAAAACGATAATAACATAAGTTAATTTATTTACTATGATTTTATGAATTTTAAGTTATGTTTCATAATTTACTATAATCGCAATTATGACTGTAAGTATTTATTTATTTATTTATATAATTTTATTTTAATTTTAGTTGACAGTCGAAGACACAGTGTTATGATAGAGGATTGAATGAACTGGAACCCCGGAACCTAACATAAATCTCTCAGGTGAGAGAGCTACCAGACGTGAGCTTTAAAGGAAGATTAAATGCAGTAGGAAAAACAGAAGAAAGGCAAGGAGTTCACAGAACAAGTAGCTGGAAAGAAAGAGGCACCACAACGAACAAGTCTGGGTTCTCAATACTCACGCAATTTTCATTACGAGCAAAAGCACCTTAATGACACGAGGAGCGTAAAGGGTGGTGGAATGCGGTAAGTCAACTCCCCCGACATTTGCCGCTGTAGTACCTATAGAAGAGATGGTGCGCCAACTTCACGTTGCAGAATGAAGGGTCAAGTCATTGAAAGAAAGGGACAGTTTATTAAGTCTCTTAGCTTGGGCTCAATCTTATCAATAGAAGGAATTAGAGCAGAGCCCCCAAAATATTAGAACAGTTACTCCTTACAAGGAATGATAAGATACATATATAACTGGAGTAACTTCAGAGGAAAATAATTCAACACAGACAGAACTCCCAGCTTTTTGAGGCCACCTTAGCAAACACTGTAATATGAGTTTTTCAGACAATTTGTTGTTTATGGGACAAGAATGTTTATGTTATTCACCGGTGAGACGTTAGAGGCCGTCGAAGGAAATGGGAAAGTTGGGAAGTGTTTTTGAGAGAGATGTAAAAAAGTTGAGTTTTTAAAGAGTTGAATTTTACAAAGTTGCGGGTGACATACCAGGAAAACCCATCAGATCATAGAATAAGATCAAACTGAAGACGATAGGCAACTCAAGATGCAAAAGGAGCAGCTTTGAAATGAATAGAAAGAAAAGAGTTGAGTCATCGGCATAAGAATGGACAGAGTTAGATGTACAGCTGAGGAATAGTTGATGAAAAGTAGGAATAAAGTTGGAGATAAAAACAGAACCTTGAGAGGGAACACCACAATTAACAGGAAATGAGGAAGAAGGGCTCCATCAACAGTGCTGATATGGAGCGATCGGAGAAGAAAACTAGACATGAGTAAGCAAAGAGAAGGAGAGCAGTGACGGCTTAGAGGGCAGCGATGCATGCCATACCCGGTCGAAAGCTTTGGATATGTCAAGCGCCACCACGCAAGACTCCCCATAGTCTCCTAAGGGCAGAAGACCATAAATCAGTTAGATAGGAAAGTATGTCACCAGTTGACCTCGAGCGTCAGAAAGCCATACTGATGATCTAAAGAAGGGAATGAGACTCCAGATGATCCAAGGAATGAGAGGAGAGTTTCAGACTATAGATAGAATACAGGTAGAGCTATTGGGCGATAGTTAGAAGGATCAGAGCAGCTACCTTTTTTCGGGATCGGTTGGACATTTGCACGCTTCAGCACTAGGAAAATAGCCAAGTATTAAGACATAGAGTAGAGTTGAACGAGGACAGGCGCCAGCTCAGAAGCACACTCCCTCAAAACACGGGGAGGAATGCCATCTGGGCCACTAGCCTTCCTGGCGTTCATAGATCTCAGGATCTCATGCACACGATCATGTGTGATCACAGGTAAGGACATGGGAAACCTGAGAGGAGAAGGAGTAGGAGGTAGAATGCCAGAATCGTCCAGGGTAGAATTAAATGAAAAAAGGAGGCCAGAGAGATTGGCCTTTTCAGAAGGAGAGTTAGCAACAGAACCGTCAGAGCGAATAAGGGGAGGAAAGGCAGATTTACAAAGTTGCTAGAGATGTTTTTGGCAAGAGGCCAGAAATTTTTATCAGTAGGAGAACCAAGCAGGTTGTCGCACTTTCGCACTTTTTTATTTTTTTCTTATATTTTATTTTGTTGATGATCGAAGACACAGCATTTTGATGTAGAATTGAATGAACTGGAAACATTTATAAAATGACATTAATTTTATAATTTTATCTTTAAGTTAATTTTTATGATTATGATTACATATGCTCATAATACTATGAATTTATGAATATAAGAATGTAAGGGCTAACGTTAATAAGTATCCAATTAATTGGTGCACACAATAAATCTAAGGACTTATAAATAATACTTTCAAAAATAACTTTAAGAAAACAATTGTTCCTCAAAGAAACAAAGAAAACTGAAAAACATTTAAGTTGAGTAATTACTTGTTTACGGGACAAAGTTGGCACACAGCAATAAAATAAATTAAATATGTAATACAACTGATCCGAATGCATAAACTTTCCATATACAGTAAATCTAATTGGCTACTCTATTAAAATTATAGATCAGTTGGAAAATTGAATTTTAGGTATCTTTATACCAGGAGTGAATGCAAGCACCCCTATATATATATCTCCACAGACATCTCTTTCAAAATCTCATCATTTTCTTTTAGTACATTCAACTATGCATCTTTTTTACTTTTTATTGTTTGCATCACCTTTTCATTTGACCACTCATTTTTGATATTCTTAATTTCTACTTTAGCATACCCACATACTTCTTTCTCTTGCACTACTAACAAACTCTTCCTTCATTGGCATCCAGATTTGCTCAGTTTCATCTTCACTTTCAACTGTATTATTTGCAAACTTTTCTTTATAACCCTGTTCATTTTACTTCTCACTTCTAATTCTTCCCACTTCCTTTTTCCTTTCCTCTCCATCCATAGCTAACTTAATTTTACAAAAACAAAGATTTGATATTCCCATCCCCAACTCCTTCACTGATCTAACACACATACATACTTCAAAATAGTCTTCACCAACACAAAATCAATTATCCCCTTTACTTCGACACCATCTCTACCTACACTAACTCTCATATACTTATGAATAGGTTTGTGTTCAAAGAAAGTATTACACCCATATCTCTCCCCTCACTGTAATCAATGACCTTTCTACCATTCTCATTTTCTCTTGCAACCCAGAGGTACCTGTTATACCATCAATGCTTTGATCACCTATCCACCCATTTAAGTCTCCTAACACAGTTATTCTGAAGCCCTCACTCAGCCCATCCAAAACAGGGGAATGTAGAGGAGAGAGATTTTCTGGAATGATCTGAATGATGTTTTGGATGGGCTGAGTGACGTCAAATTGGTAATGTGTCGACCATCATTTTCACTCGCTTATCTTAACAATCAGCTGAACATAGAATCAAAAAATATGAGACTATTACCATTACAAATCTCATTACACTGCCATTGTGAGCTAATTATTACAGGATGGCGAAAAGGGAAACTCTTTAAACAGAATACCACAAACAGCCCAAAAGGAGATGCTATTAAAATAATTATGTATTTTATTGAATATTTAATTTTGAGTGCTATTATCTTGAAAACAAGAGCTTGTCAATCATCTTAAGCATCATTTTCATGTTCAGTAGCCCCAAAAACATAAAAATATCACATTCTCTTCATTCCATCATCCATAATGTATTCATCTGTGTTTTATGAATTTAAAAGATATTTGTTTCATCACATCATCTAAATGCATTCCAGTTTTAATTGCAGGATTTTTGTAGCCTTCTATATAATACAAAAAAATAATTGGAAAATAAAGGAAACTTTTAAATTCATTCAAATGCTTAGTATCACAATAAAGTAACTACATAGGTAAGAAACAAGGTTGACACTGAAAGTCACTTGTGTTGTAGTAGTTTTATGAAATTTTTTTACAATTGCATTACCTAAATTATCAAGGGCTCTGTTCAAGAAAATGAGAATTGTGAAAAAAATATACA
>JABUQX010013588.1:85000-114858 GCA_015478945.1 Trachelipus rathkii
TATATATATATATATATATATATATATATATATATATATATATATATATATATATATATATAAGGCTACATGTAGACAGGAGGGTCAGGGGGTTCAACCTCCCGAAATTATTTTAGCGGATCAAAATTTTTGATTCCTAAGCCCCCAATAATAATAATAATAATAATAATAATAATAATAATAATAATAATAATAATAATAATAATAATAATAATAATAATAATAATAATAATAATAATAATAATAATAATAATAATAATAGTTAATCAATGAAAATGAAAAGTATTTATTAATGGAAATGATGAGACATGTTTGTGGTCCGTAACGATTTCTTAGGTCAAGTGGCTGTTCCTCATACATGTATAAAATATTTAGACTAGGGACTTAAATGTAAGGTTTCCAAGTTTGCAGATGATAGCAAATTGGTTACCTCAATAAGGAATAATGATGGATGTATAAAGATTTAAAAGATAAGGAGGGAGCTGTAATCGTTGATGGGATGAGTAGGTTCATTCCTTCTTCAGCTAAATTTTTCTTTCCTCATTCATTCCTTCTAAAACTAAATCTTTCTTTCCTCATAATCCATAGTTCGATCGTGCTTATTCTCTGGCCATTCAGGTTAGAGACAGTGCCTATCGGGTGGAAAATTTCTCGTTCTCCTATCACCTGCCAATTTTCATTCAGCTAGAAACGTTGCAGGGATACTCTTTCGACGAGCAAAGCTGGTCTATCAAACGAAAGTGCGCTACCCTCCTTGGTTCTCCTACTGACAAATCTTTCATCTCTAGCAACTTCTGTAAATCTGCCTTTCCTCCTCTTATTCGATCTGATCATTGTGTTGCTAATTCTCCAACTGAAAAGGCTAATCTCTTCGGCCCCTCGCTCAACTATATTCTCTATGTCTCAATACTAGCACTTTCCCTCCTCAGTGTTGGAAGCTCACATGTCCAACCTATTCCTAAAAAGGAAGCCGCTCTGATCCTTCTAACTATCAGCCTGTAGCTCTCACTTGCATTCTATCTAAGATCTTTGAAACCCTTCTCTCAACTCAATTTCTTATATCATTTGAAACTTCATCTGATCGCCAGTACGGCTCTCGTTGCACGAAGTCTACTGGTGATATACATTCCTATCTCACCGATTTATGGTTTTTCGCTCTTAGGAACTACGGGGAGACTTGGGTGCTGACATATCCAAAGCATTTGACCGAGTATGGCACGCGTCACTGCTCTCCAAGCTCCCCTCCTTTGGGTTTCCTCCTTCTCTTTGCTTACTTATATCTAGCTTTCAAATCGCTCAATATCGCTTGTTATTGATGGGGCGACTCTTCTTTCTGTCAATAGTGGTGTTCCTCAGGGTTCTGTCTTATCTCCCCTACTTTATTCTACTTTTCATTAATGATCTCTCTCACCTGCACCTCTAACTCTATCCACTCGTATTCCGATGACTCGACCCTTCATTCTTTAACTCATATCAATTCTACTCCCACTTTTACTTCTGGAATTGCCTCTCGTCTTAATCTTTCCAATTTTATTCTCGCTGATGGATAGAAATAACTTTGTGAAATTCACTTCTTTAAAAAACCCAACTTTTACAAATCTCCTTCTCCAAAATACCTTCTAACTTCCTGTCTCTTTCGACGGTTCTGTCGTCTCCTGTTGACAGTATAAAACATCCTGGCCTTAACATGAACAAAATGTCTTGGAAACCTCACATCACAACGGTTGCTAGGGCGGCCTCAAAGAATGGAAGTTCTGTTTAGACTGTGAGACTTTCCTCCTTTTCTCAATTGCTTCGCTATACAAAGGTCTCATCCACCCATGTATGGAGTACTGCTCTCATATCTTGGGGGCTCTGGTTTCACCCGGCTTTTGGACAGGGTCGAGTAAAAGGCAAAAAGGCTTATAAACTATTCTGCACTTTCCAGTTCACTTGACCCTCTATCTTTGCGAGGCGATGTTGGTGCTTTATCTCTATCCTATAGGTACCGCAGCGGCAAGTGCTCGAGGGAACTTATCACTCGCGTACCACCACCTTTAAGACGCCTTCGTACACAATAGGTGCTGTATCTGCGCACGAGTATTGTATTGACATTGGTAACCCAGGTTAGTTTGCTGTGGTGCTTCCTTCTTTCCCACCAATTTGCAAATTTTGTGGAATCCTCTTCCATCTTCTGTATTTCCTACTGAATTTAATCTTCTCACTCTTTAAAGCCTGCGCCTGTGCTCATATGCGTAATTTGCGCTATAGGGTGAACTTTGAGAGTTTTACACCTCCCTTTCCTTGAATAGGGCTCTGCCCTGTGAGTGGTGGTGACAACTGTAAAAGAAATCCTTGAATGGGCAGATATGTGGCAAATGAACTGAGTCTCCTATTCAAAACATCATTCAGATTATCCCAGAAAATCGTACTCTTCAACATTACCCTCAGATGGATCATATGTCACAACCACACATATCTTGACCTTTTCAAACTTAAATCTAACCATTAGAATTTTAGAACTCATTCACACAAAGTCTACCATAGCTCTGTACCACAAGTCACTCATAAGAATTGCAAATCCTTCTATCCCTTCTCATTCCTTTCCACAGCAACACAAACACATTTCACACCACACCATTCATTTTCACCGTTTCCTTTCATCTTTGTTTCAGTCACAGCGAGCAAATCAAATTTGTTCTTTCTAAATACATCCGTAACCTCTCTCTCCTCTTCTTCTCAACATTTATTCCTCTCACATTTCATATACACATACGATTCATGCATTTTCGCCGAAAGATGGAGGGCCGTTTAAGGTGATCACGGCCTTCTCCGAGGCATGCATTAGCATTCCTGGCAAAAGATAAGTGGTATTTGGCAGACAATCCAACTACCACCGTCCCTTTGTCGTCTTCTACGACACGCAGGACATACGATGTGGGCAATTTTTTCTCCCTACACGTATGGATATAAGGGATAGATGTCTGTAAGATGTTGTCTAGAAGAAGGTGTGGATATAAGCATGTGTATATGATATGTTTATCTGGAGGATGAGTGTGGATATGAACGCACAACAGAAAGGCGAACCATTAGGGACTGGAATGTATACATACCATACAAATGTATATATATATATATATATATATATATATATATATATATATATATATATATATATATATATATATACAATATATATATATATATATATATATATATATATATATATATAAATTATTATTATTATTATTATTATTATTATTATTATTATTATTATTATTATTATTATTATTATTATTATTATTATTATTAATATATTATTATTATTATCATTATTATTATTATTATTATTATTATTATTATGATTATTATTATTATTATTATTATTATTATTATTATTAAACCCAAGATGATACTTTTGTTCAAAATTTTAATATTCAATAAATTCCGAAAAATAATCGGCGAAATTTGGTCGATGACGATGACGATGACGCATTTAACAAATATGCAGAATTTTTCCCGATGACGATGACGATGACGATTAATCATCCTATCACTAATATATATATATATATATATATATATATATATATATATATATATATATATATATATATATATATATATATATATATATATATATATATATATATATATATATAGAATGGTGTATTATATTTATATATATATATATATATATATATATATATATATATATATATATATATATATATATATATATATATATATATATATATATATATATATATATATATATATATATATATATAAACTTGTCCAGAAAACGGTTTTCCTATATATATATATATATATACGGTATATATATATATATATATATATATATAAATACATATATTTATATTATTTTTATAAATATATTTATATATATATATATATATAAATATATATATATATATATATATATATATATATATATATATATATATATATATATATATATATATATATATATATATATATATATATGTATGTGTGTGTGTGTGTGTGTGTGTGTAGGGGTGCCTGTATTCACTTCTGGTAGGAAATGGCCTTAAAACTCAATTCAAATTTTTGCCACTGATGTCCAACTTATCGAGCACGAAAGATACAAAGTGCTTTGACGGATCAGTTGTATTATTTAATATTTATTTCATATGCGCCACTCTTAGTCTCTTAACATTTTAATTTCATGAGTCTCTGTTTTTTCAGTAACTATTAGCTTTGTTTATTACAAACCTTAAATTTCAATTAGGCAGGTTTTACACTGAGTTCAGTGTTTTTCATAAAATTCTTTTCACAGATTTTCTTAAAGGTTAGTGTAAATTTGATTTTCTCTTACATCAATTATAAAGATAAAATAATTTACGTATACATTCTATTGGTTTAAATGTATGTATGTTTTACAGTCTGCTCACAATTCGTAAAATAACATCATCTTCGATCTTCTGGAAAAATCAAACCCCCTTCGTGTAAGGGGTAAGTAATTTATAAATAAAAGCGTTTTCTTTATTACAATATTAAGATAAATCATAATACAAGGCTATAGTCAATAAATTAACAATTGCCTTATTTTCATTTTAGGTTCTTACCTTGGGACCTATTCCATTTTGGTTTATGGACAATTTTGTATTCTTGGATTCATTTTATTCATGGACTCAATTTTACTTGGGCTCATTCTATCATTAGATTGTTTCATCTTTTGATTGTTGGATTATTCCATTTTGACTTTTTGAATCTTAATTTCGATTTTAGCTATTTATAGCTTAAGCTCATCCCTAGTTTTTGACTCCAACCTTGTTTACATCCTCAACGAGTTTTATGTACTACTCCATGTCATAAAAAGAAACTGATTAATTTTATTACCTAGATAAGTATATGCTCATTGTGAAAGTTGTAATACCATTTAATTATCTTTTATTTGTAATTTTCTGTCTAGCTAATTGTTCTCTTATATACTTAGCTATTCAGTCCTTAATTTCTTTGGTACAAATTATTTTCGTTCTCGGTTTTCATTCGCGGTTGTTACGTGTCTTATCCTAGACATTTATTCTCTTATTATTATTCATTCAACTTATTCCATTAATTTATACCAAAGTAATAAAAGTAAGATTTTTCCGTTTCTAATTTCAACCCTTCTCATAAAACCTCACTAAATGACATTGCAAAAATACTACTATATCACTATCCCCTACACCTTCCTTCTTAGATAAACGCAACTTGAGTACAGTTCAAAGTTCTGTGATTTGTAAACCGGACGAGGGTTAAAAATGTATTCAAATTGAAGACACTCAGAAATCTTCAGCTGTTTCTCGGACGAATTAACTCGCTTGTGCGTTGGAGATTGTCAATAACAGGTAGAGATATTCGGAAAATTACTTGATTTAGATAGAATTTTATAAATTTATGAGGAAAACCTAGTTATCAAATTCTACGTAATTTATTTCTCAACCTATGAGAGTCGGTTCGACATTCCTATTCTCCCCGCAACATATATATAATAATATATATATATATATATATATATATATATATATATATATATATATATATATATATATATATATATATATATATATATATATATATATATATATATATATATATATATATATATATATATATATATATATATATATATATATATATATATCAGGCTTGGGTATAAGTACAAGTACTTGTACTTGGACTTAAATACATTTTTTGGAGTACTTGTACTTGTACCTGTACTTGCAATTAAAACCCATGTACTTGTACTTGTACTTCAACAATTCTAGAGTACTTGTATTTGGTAAAAGTACTGCAAGCACCTTTTCATTTCCAGCTTGCCAATATTTTTTTATAATTTTTCCACGTATTGATATTATTATTTCTATGTATTCTAAATAAATTTCCATTTACGAATATAAAGTATGTCATTATATATATATATATATATATATATATATATATATATATATATATATATATATATATATATATATATATATATATATATATATATATATATATATATATATATATATATATATATATATATATATATATATATATATATATATATATATATATATATATATATATATATATATATACACAAAATGAATTTGAACATTTTAAATTATTTATTAGCCTACTAGTTTCCGGTTAGAATCCTTCTTTCCATTTTCAAGACTTGCAATATAATGATAAAATTTTAAACAAAACATTATATAAAATTAATTAAAAGTTAAAATAATATTAAGTTGAAATAAATAAACCATATAGGTTAAATAATGATTACAATATTATGTGGTTAAGAGTTCATGATATAAACAAAATCTCACTTCAGTATTAAAAGACTGTTAAAAGGGCAAGATCCAATGTTGGGCTCGGGCTGAGCCCCATTTTCAGCCCCCTAAAAATGGACATAAAATTCGGAATTTTCAGCCGATTTTGACTATATAAGCACCAAACTGTAGCTTTTTTTTGCCCTCTAAAACGTTGTTTTCCTGTGTTTTTCTGTGTCTGTAGTCATTCATTCAGAATTTTCAATTTTTTCAAAACCCATGTTTTTGAAATTCTTAGCATCAACTACTAGAATTTTTTCGAAATGACTTCAAACTTGAAATATGCATAGATAGGTCCATTACCTACAATAGTACAGAAGTACATTTTTGAGTTTTGTGCTCAGCGTTGTCCAATTTCCAAACCCACTTTTTTTTGGATTTTGAAATGAAAAATTGCGATAATTTTTTTTCTGTTCAGGCGAAGTGGATGAAATTTTCAAGGCATATGTAGTCGGAGGAGATGCACATTTTTTACTTAGATAATTTCTTTGTATATGCATTAGGTTTGGATTTGTTCTTGGAACAAACTTTAAAAAAAAAAAATTTTGAAATTTTTAAAAATTTTCTATTGAGTATACAAAAAAATTATCTAAGTAAAAAAAGATGCATCTCGCCCGACTATACAAGCCCTGAAAATTTGATATTGATCGGACAAGAATAAAAAAAATATCGCAATTTTTCATTTAAAAAAAAAAAAAAGTGGGTTTGGAAATTGGACAACGCTGAGCACAAAACTCAAAAAATCGAAAATGTACTTCTGTACTATTGTAGGTAATGAACCTATCTATGCATATTTCAAGTTTGAAGTCATTTCGAAAAAAATCTGGTAGTTGATGCTAAGAATTTCAAAAACATGGGTTTTGAAAAAATTAAAAATTCTAAAAGAATGACTACAGACACAGAAAAACACCGGAAAACAACGTTTTAGAGGGTAAAAAAAAGCTACATTTTGGTGTTTATATAGTCAACATCGGCTGAAAATTCAGAATTTTATGTCTCATTTTTAGGGGGGGCTGAAAATGAGGCTCAGCCCGAGCCCAACATTGGATCTTGCCCTTATTAAAGCTTAGATTTTCATTTAAGGTCGGTTTGAGATGCCAAATATACAAGGATTCTAACAAGTGAAGATCGGGTTCCTCAGTTTGGGCTAATATTTCAAAATTCGTATCATGTTTATGGTCGTTTTCCTAAAGAGAATGAGCATTTATAGCTGAATAGGGGGGGATGATGTAAATGATCTAGAGTTCTAAATGAAATACCTTTATGCTCATCAATACGTATGGAAAGGCTTCGTATTGTCTTTCCTATGTAGGGGGCATCGCAGTCACCGCACTTGTAATGATATACTACTGATGAGCATAGAGGTAAAAAGAGTTTATCTTTAAATTTAAAATATTTCCCAATTTTGTTTTCACTCGAAAATCTAAATCTAAATTTAAACTGTGTAAAGTTTGTTTTTAAACCACGTCAATTTTACGTCGAATTTCATAACTGATTTTCCCCAGAAAAGGCAACCTCATTTACAAATTATCCTTAGGAGCTGTTCATTTAGCCTGAGATTTGTCTTTAAATTTTGAAGAAAGTAATTTTTGAAAAGTTGAGTCAATTATAAATTCTGGGAACCCATTCTTCAGAAATAATGTTTTCAGGAAATCAAGTTCTTTTGTAAAATTAACATAAGATGATGAAATTTTGTATCCCCTGTCAAAAAGAGTTTTAATTAAGTTGATTTTAAAAATATGAGGAATGAAAGAATAAAATTTTGTCGCCAATCCAGTAAAAGTATATAGGCGAGATGGTGATTGATTGGTTTTGGAAGTTGTGTAACAAAGCGTTTATGGAGGGTATAGTTCTGAGGGATTGGAGAGAGTAATAACAGTAAATTCTTTATATAAGGGGTAGGTGGGATAAGATAACTGTAGGTATTATAGGGAATTAGTTTATTGAGTGTTGTAGGGATATGCTGGTATTTTGGTTGAAAGAGTGTGTCGAGTGACTGAGTGACTTGGTGAAGAACAAGGTGCGTTTAGTAATGGTAGATGATGTGTGGATCCAATCTTTACATTGAAACAAATGATTGGGAAAGAGGGAGGAGAAGAATAAATTGTATTTAGTTTTATGGAATTTGCAACAGGTGTACGATAGGATTAATAGGGAAGCGCTATGGCAGGTGTTAGTCATATATGTATATGATGTTGGTGGTAAACTTCTGAATGGAATCAAAAGTATATATGACGATAGTGAAGCTAGTGAAAGAATAAATAGAGTCGAAAGTGATTGGTTTAATATAAATAGCGAGAGAGGCAGGATGTGTTAGGTCTTTGGTTATTCAATTTTGTATATGGGGTTAAGTGAAAGAATTAGAGGTGGGGTGGTGAGTAAAGGTGTTAGAATGATGGAGACGAGTGGAGGTGCCCTACCTATTATATGCGGATGATTTGGTTTTGTGTGGTGAATCTGAAGAGAGTTTGAGAGGATTAGTAGAGAGATTTGGCAGGGTGTGTAAAAGGAGGGGTTTGAAAGTAAACGTAGTATGGTTGTGAGGAGGACAAACCTCCGTGTGAAGTTATGTTAGATAGTGAACAGCTGGAAAGTGTCTGAGATTAAATATTTAAGATAAAATGTTGGATGAAAAGGGAATGGATGATGCAGAGTGTGGTAGAAAAGTTGTGAATGGCAGGAAGGTGGCTGGTGCAATTAAATCCTTGGTGGATGTAAAGGACTAAGTCTTGAGTGCGCTAGGGTCTTACATGAGGGTATATTGTTACCTGTGTTAATGTATAGTAGTGAGACTATGGTCTGGAATAAGAGGTATTGATCTAAAGTTCAATGTGTTCAGATGGATAATCTTAAAGGTGTGTTAGGTGTGAGAAGAATATATAAAATTGGAAATGAACATATTAGAGAGTTTGGGTGTGAAGAAAGGGAAAATGAGAGAATAAATGAAAGTACGTTGAGATGGTTTGGTCATGTGGAAAGGATGGAAGGTAGTCGATTGGTTAAATGGATGTATAGTGGTGAGTGTGTTGGGAATCGACCGGCTGGGAGACCAAATAAAAGTAAGTAAGGTGAGAAATGTGAGTTTGGTAGAGGCAAGAAGAAAGGCATAATAGGGGTGAAATGCGGTTTGTGAGAGGGTATGTTTGTAGCTCACCTGGGCCAAAGGATGAACCCCACATTGATGAGATTCCATAGTGAGGGTCCGTCGCGATCCAGTGAAGCTCTAGGGTGGATTTTCTGACTGTGACGAGGTCTCACAAAAAGGTATGGGGAAAGGGGGCGGTAAGGTTAAGACACCTTAAATTATTAATATTCTTCACTTTTCTGCTTCGCATGGCACCCACCCCCAGCCCTGGGAGAAGGTGTCATGATGATGATATATATATATATATATATATATATATATATATATATATATATATATATATATATAAGCTATATATATATATATATATATATATATATATATATATATATATATATATATATATATATATATATATATATATATATATATATATATATATATATATATATATATATATATATATATATATATATATATATATATATATATATATATATATATATATATATATATATATATATAAGTACCAAGTATCATTGGGTTATCTACCATGTATTCCTGGGGAACTATGAAAAACGCTGAAGGATGAGTTACAAAACCCATATTAAACCTCAGGATTATGTTTACATAGCGAACGATAGGAATTCGTTCTTTATTTCCGAAACCACTGATGGCCTTTACTCCTATGTCTTCGGAAGCCAAAAGCTCTTTTGAATTCCCTAGGAAAGGAACAATCTCGGAGCTTATTAAGTTTACGCCAGCCCCACTATCAACAAGACAATCGTAAATGGGAGCATCATGATCATCCAACTTGACACAGACGATCAAAGGTTCGATATCCGCCTGGCACAAGTTAATGGCAACGACCATGTCTTCACCAGCATAGGAACAAGGTTTTTGCAAAAATTTACTCATCTGATTCATTCCATCATGTTTAAGAGAAAGATCATCCAGTTTATTTACAGAGTCATTATCAAGGTCCTTTTCCACAGATTGACTCATCTCTGTGGGGACTAGTCGTTTAACTGATTTGCGGGGCGAGGTTCAGCAAACCCCCCTTTGCAACGACCTTCATAGTGAGATACATTGCAGTATTCACACGGGTCCAGAAATAGGCGTTGGGGAAGCGGCTTCTCAGTTGGTTTAGCCGATGTTACGTTTTTCTGGGCTTCGGGGGAATAGGATCTCGAATATACTTTCTTTACAGCTCCTTGAAGGTATTCTTTAGGAGGAGTTCGTTCAGGATTACTGGGTCTTGGAGGGGTGCGTTGAGAACACCTCATTCCCGCGTGGGGACCTCGACAAAAGGGACATACTACTTTTCGATTATTTACGGGAGATGATGGAGGGGAATTCCTAGCTCGGCATTCGGTATTTAAATGGCCAGTTTTCTTGCAGTAGCTACAGACTCCAAGGTACTTATAGCAATCCTGCATTTCGTGTCCTCTCTTCTCACAGTAATCACAGAGTAGATGCCTTCGTTCCTCCGATCCTGAACGAACCTTACGAGTTTCATTACGATTATTCTGAGCCCTGGAACGGTCATCGTTACGTGGGGAGTTACGAACAGTGTTATGGAAAGAACGACTGTTATTATTCCTTTCCGGAGGACTACGTGGCGCAATATTTGAAGGACGATGGTTAAGTTTAAAGGATGACTTAGGTTTTCGTTGTTCAACCTTTTTCCGCAGCACATCAGTCCACCCAGGAAGTGCAGCATTTATCTGTACCACTGACTCCAAGGATTCGTCTAGGTCAACCTCCCGATCAGATCGGGAATAAGTTGATGGGTCGACCTCTAGTGGATTTGTTTGGGAAATGGAATTCGGGAAAGCGGTATTCTCGCTGTCTAAAGAGTCCGCAAAATTCACTATATTTTCCCATGAAGCTCTACTATAACCGTCCAACTCCATCATTTTAATATATTGACGGACGAATGTTTCAATATAAGGAGGCAAACTACAAAGGAAAGCTATTCTAAGGGAATCATGATCTCTCATATCGTGTCCATGGTAGGCTTGACTAGCCAGGCGTTCCAACCGAAGGGCAAACATTTTGATGCTCTCGTTAGGGTATCGGTGAGCAGCATGATACTTCTGTATTCTATATTCTTTCTTCTTACGTTCTTCATCACGATACCAACACACAAGATTATCCCGTACAGAGAAGTATTCACGGTTATCTTTTATGATTTCTCGGTATATGTTCAGAAATTTGCCTTCTAGCTGTCGACCAAGCAGTCTTAACCATTGGTGATGGGCATTTGGGTAGTGTAAACTACAATAAGCCTCAAAATCAACCAAGTAGACTAAGAGATCTTGTTCCGCTTCATATTTGAACTTACCAGGATTCACAACCTTAAGTTTCTGGGAGTTCTTGAGTAACTGAGTAAGAAGCACAATGGCTTCCTCCAGCATATCAAGCCTCTGTTTCATGTGTGGTCCTGAATACATGGAAGGTTCATCGTCGTCAGGAATACGACGTTCAGAAGGTGTTTGAGAATATCCTTGTGGAAAACACCCAGAATAGACCCGAGGGTCAGTTGATAACATCTGGTGCTCCGGATATGGATTTCTGATAATTTGTTCTCGGTGAGGCTGTAGCAATTTATTATACTTTTCTGAAAAGTCAGCCTCTCCTCTATTTGTAGGGGATAGAGAATCTCTTGTGCCTCTACCCATTTCGGAATTTCTAAAGAGAGACTTAGGTTGGGTAAAGTAATTTACTGGGGGTATAGAATTATGACGAAGATTGGGATTAGGAAGAAGTTTAGGGTTAGGAAGAAGATTATGATTAGGAAGAAGGTTAGGATTAGGAATAAGGTTAGGATTAGGAAGAAGAGTAGGATTAGAAAGAAATTGATTTCTGGGATTTTCTACATAACTGGGTGGATTATGAAGAAAAGGTTTGGATCGTGGTTGAGATTGGGAAACTAAGGAAGGTTTATACTCACGATCATAGAAAGAAGTGGTATTTTTATTCAATTGCAAATTATGGGAATCGAAGCCAGAGGGGATACCTTGTCCTCGATCATGAAACGTTCTGTGTTCAACATTACTGACTGTTTCTACTTGTGCCAATTTCCTTTCACTTGAAAATTTTTCCTTACGGAGTTTAATCAATAAGGCATCCATTTCGGACTCAGTGAAAGGTTTGTCAGAGTTGGGAACTAAATGTAAGTCAGAGTTGGTAACCAAGGGTATGTCAGAGTTGGCAACTTCTACCCTGTCTTTATTTTCCTCATTCATTCCTACATTCATTTCTAATTTATTTTTATTACGATCATCACGCAGACGCTGGTCTAAACGTGGATCTAAAGCGACAGCTGCAAGAGATGGATCGAAGTCCAAAGCCTCTTGGCTATCAGAACCTGTACTTGTTTCCAAGTCTTTGAGTTGAGGTTTTTCTGACATTTAATTTTTTATTTTTAAGGAAAGAATTTCAAAGTATTGGAGGGTTATTCCTAACTAACTCTCGAATCTGTCCAATGTAGGTACAAAAAGAAGAAGATTTATTTGAAGAGAACTGAAGAGAATCGATGATTTTCAAAAAAATAAATGACGGTGTGAGCGAGAATCACAATCCTAGTGCACGCAAGCGCAGGAACTCAAACAGTCCCTGTTCGGGCGCCACTTAATTTATTTATGTTGCGGAGAGAAGCAAGCTGGGACCGAACATTCGTACCCGACTGTGAGTTGCCTCGCTCCACGAATTCACTGGGAGTCGAAGGTCGAAGAAATAGAATATCTCGAAGGTCAAAACAAAATTGATACGTAGATGATAGGTTGGTGATGTTCAAAAAGATGTGGTTTGAATGTCTAGTAAGCACAGGCAACCACCTGACACCATCAGGTTTATACAGAGCAGGTTAGGCTTTATCCGTAAAGGAGGGAGTTTGTCGTGGGACTCTGTTGGCCTGCTTACTTGAATGACTATTCAGAGAGGATTGTGAACGTTGATAATATATAAACAATTTGGGACAACAATCTACAACTTTTACCCAGAGAATATTGTAGAATTATATAGATCTTTCCCGGATCTTTACTTGAAGATTAACCCGAAAGAGTTCTTGAAGATTAAGAATATCAATAAAGCATCAAAATCAAAGGATATTGACACTCTATAAAAAGTTTTATCTTTACTAAAATCGCTCAATTAAATAGTGGGATGTTTGTGAATAGTTAAAATGTAACACAAATCCAACCCCAACAAAATATCAATAAAACAATTTCGGTTAAATAGAATATATAAGAGAATTAATTAATACACATTGGAGAGGGGTTCAAGGTATCCAATGTATATAATATGTACAAGAGCGCAGACAGCTCTGGAATCAGAAACGAGAGTGGAAACCGAACGCTTCCAAATATTGTTCATGCATATGAATTTAAGGGAGAATAAGAAATTCGACTCAATAAAGATGAATACATGATGACTTAACTGAGTTCGACGGGAAAATGGTTCCAAGGGAAAAGTAGGATTTAGGATGAATCACTACTATGATAAAGTACCATCAAGTAGAAAAGAATCAGGATGAATCCCAACGCTAAAATTGGCGTGGAGAAAGATTCAGGATGAATCACGACTCCTAATCAATTCCATGAAGAAAGACTCAAGATGAATCCAATCCTCAAAATCGTACCAAGAAGAAGAATTCAGGAATGAATCCCAGATCAAAACTTCAGAAAGTAGAAAGATTCAGGAGGAATCCCAGCTTTCGAATTACGCAGAAGATGGATTCAGGTATGAATCCCAGCTTAAAAATCTTGAACGAAGAAGGATTCAGGATGAATCCCCGCTTTTAAACCCTGTTAAAATAACAGTAATTGGTATTTGCATCATACTATTATTTACATATTTGACAATTAAAGCATGATTACATATATCTTTGCATGTTAAGAAACCTACCCTGGTAATGTCCAAAAGGGGTTTCTTCAATGGGGATAACTAGTGATGTCAATGGCCTTACAATTACAACAAGACAGTAAACTGTAAACAAAGTGTCAAGTTTACTATCTTCAACATCAACACATAAAATTACAGTCATTTATTTGAAATAGAATTACAAAACTTAAGTAAGGTTATTTATTTGTAGCACTAACCTTGAAAACAGCTAGAAAGTCTTTTCAAGGTCTTCGATGGATTCAATTTGAGCACAACTATGGGTTTATACAACCATATGTGCTTCTGGCTATTAATTATTGGTGTTTACTTTTGTTAAACATACAAGGTTAAACCTAACCAATCCTCATTAACAAACTAATATATATTCATGACAAGTTATACTAGAAAGAGAACAAACAAGTATAGTATCATGAGAGTTTAATTTTTATAGCTGGCAAAATCTTTGAAGCAATACTAATAAATATGTTAGTTTCACATCTTTATCATCATCAAGAAATAGATCAGACTGTATAAAAAACATTCTCAACTATAAATATTACTCTAGTAAAATATTGGTTTACCAATTGACACCACGGCATGAACAGTATCTCCTTAACTATATATATTATAATATATAAATATATATATTATAATTTATATATATATTAATATTATATTATACTATAATATTAATATGATATATTATAGTATATTATATATATATATATAAATATTTATATGTATTTAATATATATATATCTATATATATATATATATTATATATATTATATATATATATATATAATATTATATATATATATAATATATATATATTATATATTCTATATATATATTATATATTATATAAATATATATATATATTATATATATTGTTTGGATTATGAAAGGGAAGAAAAACAAATCTCAATTAATGATATTGTTCATACAGTGTTCTTTGATAGATATTTGTTAAACATTTAATATCAAGTATTGAATAAAGAAGATATTGGGGACGACAATGTAATGTAATAGAGGATTGGTTTAGTAATGTAACATATCCTACGATGGTAAACTTTCTCTTCGTAGACGCATCTCTGGATTAGCGTTCTGGGATATATCCTTCATCACGCTCAAAACAATAAGTCGGCCATCATATTGATTCAACTTGCCGGTAAATCCTTACCATGAACTTTAATTCTGATGGAAGCGTCACAGCCTTGCTCATCCTTAACATGCCTAAGGGTTATTGAAATTTTCTTTCTTAGGTGATGAAATTAAAGTTAGTTGCAACTTTATACTCATCTCTAACATCAATCGTAGAATGGAAACCTGTCTAGCAGTTCCTGTACAATGTTAGTGGTTCTCTGCTTTCCTGTTCCACAGAAAATTCTGTGCTACATCGAAAAAGCATTCCACGCTCTTTCCTCTAACACAGTCATTGTTTTAGCAAAAGGCAGCATCACGGAGAGTGTCCGTATTTGCTGGGCCATCAAATATTGCCCATTTTTTGTCTTTTCGTCTCAGACCAGAAAAGTTGACAATATATAAGCGGAATGCAATTCACACATCATGGTCCTAAGGCTTCACAATTGTTTTCATCAAACTTTTTATGAAGTAGCTTGGAGTAAGATGATGTTTCTTTCTCTCTGTACAAGTGATTTACACATACGATGTTCCTGTCACCGTGGTGTCAAGGTTTCCGGTGGTCATTGTCTCTTTTGGTCCGTGATGCCTTTGCGCCGTGTAGTCCCATAGCAACAGGAAGCAGGGTATTTGGTGAACCATGTCTTGCTGATAGCGAGAGCAAGAATTTTACCATTGAGGTCGACAGCAAATTTATCCTAACCAATGTACTGAATATTGTAGCCTCTCCAAACTGTCTGATTTTTGCATCTTCCTCTCTCTTTCATATTTTATACCCTACTGGAATCGAAGCATACCTGTTGCCGTTGTGTAACAACACACACTTAAATCTTTTTTGAATTGTAATAAACAGTCGCCACTCACTTGCATCGTATGCTGGGGGTCCCATAGCGAGTAGTTAGGTCCTAACAACTTCACTGCAAACACAAGGTTACCATCTGCTGGTAGAGCCTCCGCAGCTCTGCTTCTCTGTTACGATAAAATGGTACTCTTGTGCCATGGTCCAGTAGTGCATTTTTCATTGCACTCGAAAGCAAACTCAGGACAATTCGGCAAATACAAACTTCATTACAAGATCGTTCCAGTTCACTCCTGGTGAACCATGAACGGACCATCCACGATGTATTTCAGTATGAGATGGACATCATCCAGGTCATGTGGCATCATACATGTAAGTACTAAAGTTACCAAATGCTTCCCGAATATTGACCGCTAGTAAACTTGGCTGCTATGTGATATATGCGATTGCTAACGTCAGTACAGCCTACGTTAATGCGCACAATGAATTCTTGTCATTCTCTAGAGAGATATGCAAAATAAGGGATCATGATTGCAACGATATACGGTGGAATGTGATACAGCAAATCGAGAATATATATGGAATCAGCAACTCTCCAAATTACTATATATCTGCTACAAAAGTCATCCAGAAAATATTTCACTTTTTTTTGTTGACTCAGTGTAAGTGTTCTTAATTTTTACCGTAAATGGATGACGAATTTGAAATACTTCGGCCCGATAGGCGAATGATTGTATTCGCCGAATGACTTCGTATTCGAACCGATAGCTTTTTAGCGCGAATATTTGGTATTCGCTTTTTCACTATTCGGCTACATCCTAATAATTGAATTATATATATATATATGTATATATTATAATTATAATATATAATATATATATATATATATTATTATATATATTATATATAGTATCATAATATATATTATATTATATATTAATATATATATCAATATATATAATAATATAAGTATATATTATGGGATTTACGACCAGAAAAGAGGCCGATACGGATACTCTATTTTTTTTAAGGTGCCGATACCGATACCCGATACTTAATAATTTAAATAATATAATAACAGTAATAAGATATAAATTTGTGTACTTGCTAGATTCAACTCAGATTGCATTCCTTGTACAACAATACTTAGTCATTTATATTCAAAGTAAGATATTTGGTTTGTTTTATAAATTAAAATAGTATCTTATTAATAACTTAATAAATGCATATATAATATTAATACTTTTTTATGTTTGTTGTTTATTTTCAAAAAAATATTCCATTTCATTTGTTTCATAAGGTTATGTTAAAAAGTTTAGCTATCTGGTCTTTTTTTTTAACACTGATTACAATCTTTACAAAGAAGATCTTTTAACTGCTACAATTACTAAAGAATAGATAAAGATGAAAGAAGACTCATTAATAGCTGAAAAGATTAAATTAAAATAACGCTAATACTTCAACACTCGACAATTATAATTTAGCCCTTTAATCTAAAGATTAGACTATCATTAGCATACTCAAATTCAAAAAATTCACATTTGTGATTGCAGAAACATTAAGCTTTCACTAGTATCTGCAAGAGCCTGTTCGCTTTTTGGGGTGTTTAAATTCCTACCTACACTATAAAAACCTTGCTCTCGACTGATATATAGGAGGTGCTGAATTATTTGCCCTGCAAGCACTGATTAATAATGAAAACCCTGGCCCATTTTCATGCACCGCATGAAAGGATTCTCTTACCGTAGGCACGCATCTCATGTTTTCCGTAGCGCCTCATCTCCTCGTTTCCAGATTGCAAATTTCGAATTATCTTTGCTCTTGTATTGACTGTCCTCTCTCAGTTTTACTATGAGGTTCCTTGTGTGATTCCTTTGAAGGTGGTGAGAATGATCAACTGCAATGCGGCCATGAAGCATGATTAATCAAAGACAATACATACCAATCACTGTCCTCATTTTAGAAAGTTTATTTTGCTGAAAAGCCACCTACGTCACTATCAGTGGCTGTTTGCCAGGGTTGCAGAATAAGCGGTTCCACTCTGTGAATCTTTTTTTTGTCAAGCGAGCAAGTGCTGCTGGTTATGCTAATTTAAATGCATCCTCTAGAAGTGTTAACCTGTCGATGATCGCATTCTTGTGGGGTTTCGAGCTAGCTAAGGAATTCCCTTATTAGAACTTTTTTTTTTTTTTTTTACAGATCTCCACCACTCAACGGGCAGAGCCCTATGCAAGGAGGGGTGTTGCACGTCTCAGAAGCTTACCTAGCGCACTTTACGACGTGAGCGCAGACGCATGCTTGGATTTGTGTCTGCTATTAAATATTGCAGCACTTCACAAAGAAGTTGGAAGAGAATTCTCCACAGAACAGAAGTGGCAGAAAAGAAAGAAGCACCGGCAAGCGTACTAGTCTGGAGTTACTAATATACTAACACAAACGCTATGTTCTGAACACAGCACTTCCTTGTGCTTAGCGAGGGTATTCGTTATACAGGTGGTGGTAGTGGATGTTGGAAAGTTTCCCTCGAGCACTTGCCGCTACAGTACTAATAGAAAAGAGATAAAGCAACCAACACATCTTGCGCTTGAAGGATAGATAGAGGGTCAAGTGATCTAGAAAGTACAGGACAGTTTTATAAGTCTTATTGTGCCTTTGACTCGACCTATCTCAAAAGCTGGGTGAAACGCAGAGCCTCCAGATTATGGAGAGCATAACTCCATACAAGGGCGGAAATGAGTACCTTTTATAAGAAAAGAAAATTGAAAATAGGAAAAAAAGTTCGTGCAGTCTAAACAGCAACTCCTAAGTTTCTTTTGAGCGCCTATGCAACCGTGTGATTTGTAGGTTTCAATACATTTTTTTTATGTTTTTTAAGGGCCAGTGGATGTTTATATTGTTAACTGGAGAGACGAGAGAACACGTCGAAAGAAATAGGAAGTTAGGAGGTGTAAGGAGATTTGTAGAATTGGGTTTTTAAAAGAATTTAAATTTCACAAGATTGAGACCCAACTCTGAAATTCTATCAAGATCAGCGAGAATAGAATCGAAAGATTAAGACGAGAGGCAATTCTAGAAGTAAAAGGGGAGCACAATTGAAATTAGTTGAAGAATGAAGCGTCGGTTCTTCGCATATAAGTGGATAGAGTTGGATGTGCAGGTGGAAGATCATTAATGAAATAGTAAGATTAAATTAGGAGATAAAACATGAACCCTGAGGAACACCAGTATTGACAGAAAAGAAGAAGTCGCCCATCAAAAAAAGCTGACATTGAGCGATTTGAAACAAAAGCTAGCCATAAGTAATGCAAGAGAAGAAAGGAAACCCAAAAGGGGAGCTTGGAGAGCAGTGACGCGTGCCATACCGTCAAATGCTTTGATATGTCAAGGCCACCACACAAGTTCTCCCCGTAGTTTCTTAAGGGCGGAAAACCAAAAATCTGATAAATGGAAAGTATATCGCCCATTAGATCTCGACGCCGAAGCGTACTTGGCAATCGAAAGAAGGGAATGAGCTTCCAGATGATCTACATAGTAAGACTTGAGAAGGGTTTCAAAGATCTTAGAAAGAAATCAAGTTAGAGCTATAGGGCGATAGTTAGAATTATCATAACAGCATCATTTTTTCGGTAATTAGGTTGGACATTATGCGCGCTTCCCAATCCTTGAGGGAAAGTGCTTTAAGTATTGAGGCAAGAGAATATAGTTGAACGAGGGGTGGGGTCACACGGAAGCACACTTCCCTCAAAACTAGGAGAGGAATGCCATCCGGGCCACCCGCCATTCTAAACTGTCATAGATTTCAGGAGCCCTGACAGGGATTCCTGTCGGCATTCGGCCAAATATCTCCTAGGGTTGAGTTTAGAGGAAATAGGAGGTAAAATAGATGATTGGCCTTTTCGTTGGAGAGTTAAAGAACAGAATCATCAGAGCGAATTAAGAGGATGAAAGGATGATTTATAGAAGTTATTGAAGATGTTTTTTGGCAAGAGGCCAGAGAGATTTGTCAGGGAGAACCAAGAGGTCAGCGCACTTTTGCTTTAAAATGAAAGTCCGCTTTGCACGTCGAAGAGTATTCCCTGCAACGATTTCTTGCTGAATGAAAATTGGCAAGAGTGAATTAGGAATACGTAAGAATTTTTCCAAACACCAGATTACGCAATGTCTCTTAGCCTGATGGCCAGATGAACAAGCAGCGATCGAACATGGATTTGGAATGAGAAAAGATTTAGTCAAAAAGGATGTAACCTGTCTCATTATCCCAATTCAACAATTACAGTTCCCTTTATCGCAGAAGCTGATAGAGTCTGCAAAGGTCAAAGCAGTCCACACCAATTTATTATTATAGCGGTTAGAAGCAACGCAAGTTGCCCCCAATCGCCTGATCAAAGTGCCACCGATAAAACCTGCATATGTGGCAGGATGAAATGTTGGAGGAGAAAGTATTTAAAATTAAGAGATTATAGAGGTTGGTGGTCAGATTTACCGATAGGAGCGTAGGTGGTGTATTTATATAGAGAGAGAATGACTAGTTGTGAAACATAGGTCAAGTGTTTCAGACTTCGGTTGAGAACTGATCGCGGAATTGTGTGAGGTTCTTTTATTCAGTTGTCTCTAGATCATTTGAGAATACTGTAATGATTCGGCTTCCTCCCCACCTAAATTAGTATGAGAGGAACCCAATCCCAACCATTCAGTGTTGCGCACATTGAAATCCCCTAAATAGAAGACTTCAGTATTTGAATGAGAAATATATGACAGTCTCGTGAGAACTAGTACAGGTTATCAAAAAAGGCATGTAAAATCTGTTCTGCTAGAGAACAGTAGCATGAAGCATAAGATGTATTGTAAGTAGAAGGAAAAAAGAACTTTAAGCCAGGCAGAACATCGAAGTTAAGGAGATTCGAGATTCTTCGAAGAACTTGTCTATATGATGTTGTTTACATAGTCACATACCATTCAGACGGAAAATTATAGAAATAAGTTATAGTTTTGGATATATTTAACCGAGTTGAAGTTGAATTTAGCCATCTGGGTCTCAGACATGAGCATAAAATTAGGTTAGAGTTAGAGAGGTAGTATTCATGGATGCAGAGTTAAGTGCAAGCCATTGATTTGGTAAAGTCAAAGAAGAAAGCTCAACGCTCTGTGCAATCTGCTATCATCACGCACACACAATCATACACACATCACGCAAAAAAGAAAAAGAAAAACAAGAAGAAACAAAAGAAAAGAAACCAAAGGAAAAATGAGGAAAATTATTCGTAGACGCTAAACCTAAATTTAAAACCTAAATTTTAAAACGGTAAACCCTATTTACAGCAATATCTAAAATTGAATAATCCAGAAAGTTTAAAAACACTCGGGCACTCACACGCTCTCACGAAATTGTGTACAAAAAAAAAAATAATAATATTATTGATCACTAAAAGTCGACAAAATCTGATAAATTAATAATAATTACTGTCCAAATGAGTAAATTTCCTACGCTAAAGACTCAATTGGAAGATAACGCTAGTAAATCTAAGTTAAAATGGAAATCGAGAGAAAAAAAAAACATAACTAGTACTAGCTATCTATATCGAACTAAATTTATTATTGAATCTAAAAGTTTCTCATAATTTTTCACCAAAAGTATCGGCCATATTAACCGATACCGATACCCAGAAAAATGGCCGATACTACCGATACCCATACTATCGAGCCCCCTAAAATATATATAATTATTATATATATATATAATATATATGTATATATATATTATATATATATATTATATATATATATATATATATATATATATATATATATATATTATCCCATCCGAAATCTGAGTTACCTTGCAATTGGTGGGTGGGCTCTCTGGTATACTGTTGGGCGGGATATACTGCCTTAATAAAAAAATCAGAAGAAATCAGAATTTATTTTTTTTTTTTTTTTTTTTTTTCCCAACTAAACTTACGAGCCCTAAATCTTTAAAGATTTATATAAGATTGCCCTCCCTTTTCCCCATCACAGCCCTTGGGCTATCCGGTGGCTCTCCTGCACGGGTTTTTACGTTCACCCCACACTTCATTCCTCCCCCGTGGATGGGTGACGTTGAAAAAACCGCCGGTTATGGTTACGCTCACACTCTGGACCGTGCCGCACAATTGTAGGAACCTGAGGCCCTTGAACTTAACCACTGGCGAGGCTGTTTTCCTTGCACTTTGGGTGTATAATCTCGAGCTTTACGCGAAGACTTAGGTGCCGTGTGGTACGCAGGTGGGACCCCACGTAAAGTTTCGGGAGGATCTGTCCGAGCCCCATACAGCAGCCATCTACGGGTGGGGTCCGGGTGGTTTGTGTGGGTCCCTCTGGACTGTGATTCTGCTGTGAGAGAAGGATTTACCGCTTCCTATGAAATTACGCCTTCGGACCATCCTGTTATTTGTTTCATGTCTCATTTGTCTTTGCTATACGTGGCTTCATTCATGGAGACGAGTCTTGTGGTTAAAATTTTTATATGGCAAAGTCCTTAAAAGAAAAAACGTAATTTAAACTCAAAGTGACCGTACAGCATACAATAATTAACATCTTGTCCAAGCTTCCCCTGCCTGGATCCTACCACGGTCCTAACTACTTCTAGACCTGGTACTAGAGTTTACTTTCCTCTCCTACACCTGAGGGTCCTTTGTCTAATTTCAGCGATTCGTTGACTAGCAAACCCGAACAACCAGGTGCCCCTAACGACCCGGGCAATCCCGTAAGGTGCTCCGTAACAGTCATCTCATTCGTTCGCTCCATACGCTGCACCTCTCCAGGAATGTCAGCAGACAGTCAATTCGATGTATTACATTACTGCGTCCACTACCTCTAAAATCTCTTACTTGAGTCAAGAACATTCTTCTCAGTAGGCGCATTGAAAAAGTCATAGGAGTTGAGAGACCTCCAGCACATGGATGGAGAATGGGTTTCATTCTGTAAAAGTGCTAACTCGAAATCAATGTTCATTCTGTCATCCTTAACCGTCTCTTGCAAATCTCTCTTATTTTACATCTGACGAAATAAAACACATCTTATTAGCACTATTTTGTTATGAAACAGAGAGAGCGAAGACACATGCGTGGTTTTGAGGCCACAACATATTCTTAATGGTGTGGGTCCTGGAAAGAAAACAAAGAATCAATAAAAAACAATAAATAAACACAATAAAAATCAGGAAAAAAAAATCAATACACAAATAACACAAGCAGCCAAAAAAAAATATTATTAAAAAAATATCCCCAACTCAACAAATACTGACCTGATCCGAAAAAACAACCTCCAAGGTAACGCACTACACTACAAGGTAACCTACGGCAAGGTTCTACGTTACTTTGAACCCAACCACAATTATCAGATATCAATGGAACACTGCAGATATTCATTGATATCTTCACCCTTAAAAATATAAAATATATATTCTTATATACTTAATAAAATATTTTGTATCGTAGTTTCTCATGTATTGCTTCTCAAGTCTCCTACAATTCTCAATTCTCCTTTGCGATTCTCCACACATTCTCTCCATTATCCTACCTTTGCAATCAATAATCAAATTATCTGACTCCAATTGTCACGACATTCTCAAAATACTCCTTTCATAATTCTCCTGTCCAACAATTCTCTACATATCACTCTCTTTTCAATTCTCCCTCCTCAAATCCTTTCTTATGCTTTTCTTTTATTATCAATTTCATCATATAACCCTTAGTGCTAAGTTTCTTTCATTAGCTTTAAGGCATTTTAAAATTCAAATATTTACATTACACATCTCATTAACAATAATAATCTCTCTCCAGCTGCTTTTAGTGTTACGATATCCGAAGCAGCTTCAAAAAAAATGCGGAGAAAAGAATATAAAATATTGCTGCAATATAAAGAAAATAATAATAATAACTAATAATAATATAATGATAGTTAATCTAATAATAATAAATAATAATAATAATGATAATAATAAAATAAATAAAATAAAGGATATATAATAATGAATAATAATAATACTATAATAATAAATAATCAAATAATTATAATATATATTAATATAATAATAATAATATATAATAATAATAATAATGGATAATATAATAATAAATTATAGATATTAATAATAATAATAATAATTAATAATAATAATTTTATAACTTTTAATTGAATTAAATTAAATAATTAATGACTCAATGAATAAATATGCACTTGTCTTTATGAATACATATAAAAATATTTAATCATATGATATGAAATTGAAATAAAAATAATATAATAATTAATAATAAAACCTCACCACTGCAAGGTGCTTACCTGGGTGTTGGCCCAGTTTTTTTTTTCTCTACAATAGAACACCGATGACCACAATAAACCGTCACCTTGAATTTACCACACTACCAGAATAATCAGGCTTACGACAAATAAGAAAATATACCAGTTTATACAGACGCTAATTCATACTATACTCTAATAAAATCATTCAAAATAAAACTTTATACTTACCCCAACAGAATGAATGTCAGCCTTCTGAACTAAAGAATATAAGTCTCATGATCATACAAGATTCTTACAGGATTCAGAACTAAAAAACACAAACTTCAGATCAACCATAAACAATAATATAATAATTAAAATACTAATTAACTAAGAGAATATAAAATTCTGAACAATAATAAATAATAATTATCTTAATAAAAACCGTATATATTTACCTTTCACACGAGAGCCGGGTGAAACAGTCAGTGACACGTCAAAAAGAATTTTTAAAAATATATATGTTATATATAGACTTTAGTTTTACTAGAAGTAAGAATTATATATATAATATAGAATAAATAATATAATATAATTATATTAAATATATAATAAAATAATAAAATAAAGTAATTAAATAATATTTACTGAATAAAAAAAACACCAAGAAAAAATAAACTAGAATGTCATTCAATGGACTTCTTGTACATTTTACGTTAACGAAGCAATATTTAAAATAAACAATAATTATGTGAAATTGTGAGACAAAACAAAAAAAAAAAAACAATGATTATCTACATCCCCATAAGTTTGTACTTCAAGTTTGAACGCCACCAACTTCATTCACTCGTCTTTACATTCTATAATCCTTTCTTCAATATCTCAATATACCAGTCCACTTACCTCTTCTCTAGAACAAGGTCTTCTGTATCCTTCCTACCTGGAGACCCTATTACCATTACTCATTTCCCAGTCCAACAATCTATTTTCAACTTCTGATATTATCATTTACACCATTAAATCTACAGTAAACTTCCTCAACATATTCTGCAATTTACTTTATCAATCTCTCTTCTCGTTTGCATTCGCTTTATTTCATTCACCATTTATACCAATTCCACACAAAATTTACTTGCATCTTCCACTCTCATATTCACACTCTACCTATCTCATAACATCTCTAATCTGCGTAACACACTTTCACTCTCATCTCATACGAAACTTAATAAACTATAATAGTCTGATTTCAAACTGCTGCACATTCCATTATTCCACAAAACTCCTGAAAAGTAATTCTCATCTCATATCCTCATCTAAAAAAAGTCCCTTTTAGTCTGGTCAACTCTTACCAACTTTATTTTCTTTTATTAGTTTCTGCTTTCTCGTTTTTCTATTAAAACAATTCTTGCTTTGTAAACAATCATTCGTACGGATCTTTCTACATTCTCATTCCATTCTCAGTGTCATTCACAAAACTTTATTACCTGGGTGAGTCTTAATATCCAGTGGTCCGCTCACGCCCTCTAACTGCAATTGATGCGCTCAAACTCAATCCTCTAATATCCATCTGCCTCCTTCTCAAGCACATAACTAACTCCATTTGACATCACTCTGCCTCCTTCTCAAGCACATAACTTTCCCTCATCTTACTTACATTTAAACGGCCCTTCTCAATCACCTCTTTCAAAACCTTATCCCCTACTTCAAAACTTGCAAACTTCGACTCCCTTTTTTCCAAACATCCCTATCACTTTCAGACAATTCCCTAATCAAGGTTTAAAAACTTCTCAAAATTCATCCATCATCATACATGAGTATACCAGTAGTTAAATAAGTATATAGTGCCACAACACTTTCCTATTCCAATAATCCATCATTCCTCTCTCGTCACTCATCATTCGAACATCGTTCACCAACGTTCATAATTTTTAGCCAAACCATTCGAATACATATACGGAGTGTTCCTCATGTTCAACTCCCAATCATCAAACATCTGTCAAACTGCGCTGTTCCTAATACTGTCTGGTCATTATCATGCAAATTTTTACGCTTCGGTTTACATACACTACAGTTGGCAAGCAAACCTCTCTCACTATCCTTACTACATTCGCGATAGTCGTTATATCTTAAGGCATCAGCATACGCAAAACTTTAACTCTTATGATTACCATCATTAAATCATCTCAGCATCTTCTAAAGCATTTTCAAAGGTCAAAGTAACGTCAGCACATCTTCAGCAATCTAAGCAATCCCTTCATCAATCTCAACATAGGAGGATTTACAGACCTGCTCCAACTCATCAAACTCAACTAACGATCTAATGCAACACCTTCACAATCTTTGTCGCACCAAGGGTTAAAGCACTCTCTCTTTTCATACAGTTCCCATCAATTTAACTTTCCATTGTGTCCAAATCTACGTATGAGCCTAACTAGTCATCTCGACTGCCAACACAGTTATAACTCATCCAGTCTACAATCTCCTCTCGCACTTTCATCTCTAACCAAATCGACACTAAGCCATCAAACTTTTTTCGGCTAAAACACCGTATCTCTCTATGAACTGGTCCATTCTACACACTTCTTATTCGATACAAAATACATTGCTTCTCACTCACGACATAAGGAATCGTCTTGCATTCATTCAATATCTACATATATCTGCAACAATTCCTGCATCACCCACACACTGTTACCATTCCTAAGAAATTGGTTCATGTCAATACATTCCCTTTATGCATGTACTAATAATTATTCCTCGATTTCCATTTCAGCAGATCTTTCATTTCCTATGTCTACCTGAATCATCATTTCTAAATTTCTACTCCCAAACAAAAATACAATACTGGCATTACGTTCTTCATCAAGCAACAAAAACATAGTCCAACTCTCTGTAACATCCGTTCAACCTTAACAAACCTAAAATCTACATTCTGGTTGAGATATGTCTTATATCTTTAAACTTGTATTCCTTCTAGGTATCTGCCACGTCATTTGCTCAAGCTCTCGTACCACTGATGATTCATCCAAAGAAAGTTGAGACCTGTCATCAACCACAAATATACCTTACATCCACTGCGCCTTCAGCATACTACCATCATCCCATGTCTCCGCGAATACTACACCTTTCAATCTCCCCAGGACAAATCATTTTCACATCCTGCAACTCCTCAATTACACATCATTCTACTCTTTTCAATAACATTACTTCCTATCATAAACTCTTTTTCTCTATTTACCAATTGATAATTGTATCCCCACTCAAACATGTAATTGAAACTCCCTACACTGTTCATTCTGTCATCCCCTCACACTCCAACAAATCAAGATATTCGTTGCATATATTGTCACACATTTGGGAGAGATCTTAACAATTTACTTCAACAAAACCACACCATCTTGCAACGAATCAACTCCATTAACATGTCTTTAACTACTCTCCTCATACGTCGAACTTCTTAAACGTCCTACTTATTCATGTTTTCTTGCAAACTCTCAGTCAAACTTTCCTCTCGCTAATTTCTCTATACTTCCAGGCCTCTCAAAACAGACCTCATCTTGGCTAGATATGTAATCATACAACACACTGACATAGAAGTCATCCTCACCTCGATCTTCTTTCCCTTTCATCTTTTATTCCTTAATGCAAATATCATGATCGATCACCAAAGTTTCCACATTCATTCTCCTCATCTCCTGGCATTCTATAACATCAAGTCGCAAATTTCAATTCTTTTTTTCATTCAATATATTACCACATAAATCAAATCATCATAATCTCCAAGTTCCTCGCAGCCTAGCTATCCAACTGCTCTGCATTGTTTCCATCAAAGGAAGAAATTGGAACTACAATTAATACAATAAATAAACGGACCGCAACGTATTTCAGCATCAAAACCTCAAGCAGGCAATCTCTCTCTTTAAGTTCGTAGTAATACTTTTCGTTTGTCATACTATAACGCTTTCGAATACATAAGCCATCTATCTCGTTTCTTTCAATTCCATAATCAACGCTGCTCTTGCATCTAAACAAACTCCCATACACATACACTTGCATCGTATCCTTCAGTGGCTTAGCATCCTCACTGTAACTCAGGTATAAGATAATTCTACAATTTTCGCAACTTCCGCTTTTCATATTTCTCACACTTCATTCAATTTCTGTCATTTCATTTCACAATCGTACTCTTTTTTTTCCAGTCCATTCAGTAGGTTTCATCACTCCCAAACAATCTTTCATAAACTCTTCCAAACTCACAAACCATAAAAATCCCTCACTAAATCATATTCTCCTCACCGTAACATTCAACTTTTCAAAATTTTCCCTTCTTCAACACAGTCCGACTACTGTGTCCTAATGAATTCAACCTGATCGCGCAACACATGTACATTCTCAACTTTACTTTTTATACCTACATCTCCCTTTTTAACGACATCTATTTCACTAACTTCCTATACCAAGAAAGTTATCATCACTGAATTATCATCTATATAACACATACATTCCTTCTTGAGAAAATCATATTAACCACATTCTATGCTCTGAAATAGCGCTGGAGCACTGGTGGCCACCAAGCTCAAATTCCTAAACGTGATATATGCGCTTAGTGCATCGAAAAAAAAAGCTGTCAAACACCTAACTTCTCTTCACTGGCTCTGATTATCCGCAACTAGATCCATTTTGTTAAAGACTTACTTTATACATACTATTAACCATTTGACACTGACAACATACCATAGGAAACCTATCTTTCACAGTATGCCTCTTTAATTAGTAAGAATACATATACTCTCAATCGTCCATAGGCTTTTCACAGGCAATCGGATATTCATGCTTCACACCCCTCTTCCAAAACACGTTCGCTCCAACTGTTCCAATGCTCTTCTTAATCTCATTTCGCAACTTGGCAGGGAAAGGAACGAGGTCGTGGTATAAGAGTTTTTTTTTACCCTTATGCATTGGTAAAATTACCAAACTTTCACGCTCTTTTGACACTCTTCCTGCCTTCTCCAACCCATCGTACTTTTCACTCTTCCTGCTCTACACTTACACATGTATGATTCAAACAGTCTGTCTATTCTTATTTAATTTCTCTCAATATCAAAAGCACTTCCCCTTTCATTCTTTACACTTTGATTTGAATTTATCTCCTCTATTTGCTTTTCTCAGTCCGTACAACATAGTGGTTATTATCTTGATTTTTTTTAACCTCCCGCCTTCCAATACATATGTTCATTATTTCTTATATAGTTTTTACTGTAAATGCTATTCATCCTTTACTTCATATATCATCACCTTAAAAATGTATACTGAAACATACTACAATTGCAGCTATCGTTTCAATATTTACAACTAC
>JABUQX010013589.1:0-5000 GCA_015478945.1 Trachelipus rathkii
AGCTTAGCAAAGAAAAAATATGAGCCAAATTCATATAACATTAATTTATAAAGGTTTTAAATATCTGAAAATTAGCTTGATTAGCAAAATTAGGCTATACTACTATAATATATATATTTACTATCAAATATATATACTATATATATACAATATTATATATAATACTAATATATATATATAATATATATATATATATATAATTATATATATATATAAAATATATATATAATATAAATATAAGAATTGAGAGAATCGGAATCGGAATCGGAATCGGGAATCGGAATCGGAATCGTCACTTTTGACTGGTATTCGGATCGGAAAATCGCATCGGCTGGCAAAATTTGGAATTCGTCCATCACTAATATATATCATCTATATATATATATATATATATAGTATAATATTATATAAGCTACATATATATATAATATATAGATACCTAATATATATATATATATATAATATATATATATATACAATACTAATATATATATACTAGCCATATTATATATATATATATAAATAATATATACTATATATATATAACATAAATATTAACCACATAAAAATAATATACCATAATATAATAACTACTAGTATTATAATATATACTACATATATAAGTAATCTATTACTATATACTTATGATTATATATATATATATACTATACATATATATATATTATATATATATATTAGATAAATAATATTATACTATATAGTATATATATTATATATTCAGCACGTCCTCCTTCTACTATCTGGACCACTCTAAACCAAGGAAAGCTCCGTTGTTGTAGAAGGATTTTTAGAAGACGTCTGGAACGTTTTCTAAGAAACATATAACTCTCACGTATCAATATATACTATAGATAATGATATATATATATACCTATACTATAATACTATAAATCAATGAATATGTAGATACATATTAATATATCATTATATACGATACTAATATATATAATAGCTATATATATACTTATAACATCGTAAAGATACCACAAATGAAGTAACAGCTTGATAATAAGATTACTTTCGGGAAAGATAAAGGAGACTCGTACTCACGTAGGGTTGAACCATTGCCTGTATGAAACTGAGAAATATCATTATTCGTCCAATGAACTTTTCAAATATTTACAAAACAGAGGTGGGTAGCGGCAACGTGAAATAGTAAATCGGGGTTCTCAAAAAATTACGGCGCCATCAATGCCTTCATTAACCTAAGAAAACCGAAAATCATTCATGCTAGTTGGTTCGATGGACAAAACACTAAGGAAAACGCCAGTTGGATTCTCAGTGGCGAACTACAGAGAGAAACTGAAACCCCAGATGAAGACTAAGACTTGTATCTGTTCCTCAAATCGAGCTTATAATCTTTCACCTTTATCCTCCCATGATTCCCCTACAGACTAATATTAAATAGTGACCCAGCAACGAGAAGAGTTTCTCAGAGAAAGATGACGAAAGTTGAAAAGGAAAGGGCCGCACAAAAACTCCTGTCCTCAATCTTCTTTAAGGCAAGCCATGGCAGCCAAAATCCACCAAACAGTTTTAGCTTCACCACGACAGAATTTCGACATGTCTGTATCTCGTCAGTAGTACATGTAATGCTATTCGATATGCGTCTGTTGGGCAGGTTAGTTGTGTGTATAGCTTTCGCCAAGTCAATATTCACTATGATTCCTGCCCTTCATCTAAAACACCCATATTAACATCCTATCACCCCACCATTCTTCGTCACTGCTCAAATTCACATTATTCTTGCCTTCAAGCTCTCTTTTTAATGATTCAATGCCACTTTTCCTTAGCTTCAACCGGGTTGTGCCCAATTAAAACCGCACTTAACAATCGCACCAACAGGGAGACACCTTCTTTCCAGCCAGATGACAAACCACTTAACACACTCTCATTTATTCCTCTCATTTACTTCCTTTTGTCCACGATCACACAACTCTTAGTACATTGGCATTCACCTAACACGCCCCTAGATATATGCCATTCTGAAAAGTTGCACCTTAGATCTATCCCCCTACTTCCTACACCACAGGTCACGAAGAACATTAACACCGGAACAGGTATCGAAACCCTGACCATGTCATAAGCCTAGCGTCACTCAAAAACCTGTAGTCCACCACGCCATTCACCATGTTAAACCTTCCTCTTTTCTTCCCCTATATTTCCAAACACTTTCTTTTAAAACCTCATCATTGCGGATTAAGTACTTCAACTTTTTACTATTGCATCACTTTCTTATTCCACCATTCACTAATGACATTTTTACTACCTACTTTTTAGCACATCCACATACTTATCTTGCACTACGATCACTTCATTTGCGTCCAGATTTGATATATTTAATCTTACTCATATTGCAACTGATTAATTGCAAGACCTCATGCACTTTTTCCTTATACCCTTGTCATTTAATAATCTCACTTCTTAATTCTTCCCACTTCCTTCTACTGTTCCTTTCCATCCATCACCTCCACTAAGTTAATTTAATTAAAACAACAATGATTGAGATCTTATCCCCAGCCCCCTATGCTGATTTAATATCCACACACATATTCGAACATCAAACTTTACCAAAACAAAAGTCATATATACCTCTTCACTTCGACACTATCTCTATTAGATAGTCTTTTTGTTTCGATGGAAGGTATACTTACATAACCATATCGTTACTCTCTCCTACAGAAAATTAAATCCCCTTCTAACATTTCTCATTTTCTACCGAACACCCAAAGGCAACTGGCTATACTATCCTTCTTTCTACCACATTTAAAACCATTGAAGCCACCCTGCACAATTTTTCTAAAAACCAAACACACCCCGTCCAAAACATCAGTCAGATCATTCCAGAAAATTTCACTCTACTCATCATCCTCATCAGATGGAGAATATTTTACAATCACACTTACCTTAACTCCTTCATTACACCTTAAATTTGGCCAATTGGTTATTCTAGTAGAACTCATACAAAACAAAATCCACCGTAACTTTGTGTCACAAATCACTCATTTTTCCGTCGAAGCATAACTCCTTCCCTTCCCTTCCCTTCTCATTCCTCTCCACTCCAGCACACATGCATTTCACTCCACACCACTCGTCCTCACCACTTCTTTTCATCTTTGCTTCAGTCAAATTAACCAGAACAAATTTACCCTTTCTAAATATATGCATCACCTCTCCTCTTCTCATCGACATTTATTACTCTAACATTCTATGTTCCTTAGACTTTTCATGCAGTTTCGCCGATAGATACAATTTCATTTACACCTATCACGACAAGGCCCGAGGCATGCATGATCATTCCTATAGTATAAATATAATGGTAGGCGACCCTACCCCAGCTTGCCACTGTTCTTTTAGTGGCCTCATACACACATAGAAAGTACGTTATGGTTATTTTCTTATCCCCAATCACTATATTATATACGCACAATATATATATAAATATATATATATCTGTATATTATACTAATAATATACTACTATATATATAATATATATATATAATATATAATACTTATATATTATATATATATATACATTATATATATACATAAATACTTATTTTGTATATATTAAATATTAAAGGCAAGGTAGAAAAAGCTATGGTACTCGGCAAAGTTTGGCAGTAGATCATCGTAATCTTAAATTTAATGTATAAAATGTTAAAATGTTGCATCATTGAAATGGCATTACACACACTATATATTACGGTATATTATTATTATTATTCATATTATTATTTATTATGATTATTATATTATTATTATATTATTATATTATTCATTATTATTATTATTATTATTATTATTATTATTTATTATTATTATTATAATTATTATTTATATATATATATATATATATATATATATAATATAATAGTTATATATATAATATAATATTATATAATTTGATATCATATATTATAATATAATAATATATAATATATATATATATTACCATCATTATTATGAGCTTCTATATGTCAATGCAGAACGTACGCCGCTCCTTGATGCATCCGATATTGTGCTATTGTCGTTGACAGTTTTTGAATTTGATACAGTTGCTCTAATTTTAATTAATTTTCATTTTTACTTGCTCGTTTCATCTCGTAGTTTTCTGACGTAATGTGGACCAATGTAGTATCTAATAATTTTTCCATCTTGTTGTCATTCCTTCTGTTATATAATCGCAAATCTCTATTTTCCGTTGTCTGATTCCGAGTTGATTCTATCCCTAACTTTGTTTGTCATCCGCACCCAATCGTTTCATACTTTAGGTATTGAAGTGATAGAAGAATGTTTCAACCCCTCTTTATGCGTATTGCTTCTAATTATGTTATCGCATTATTCCTTGATGACTTTTGAGGCCTAGGTGATACTGCTAAATACACGCATCTTAGAATACCCTTCTCCGCTAGGCATAGTTCAAATTTACCAAGGAGAGCATTCTTAATATTTAACTCTATATTTACTTATATCTTTCAAAAGTAATTGTTATATTTATATTGCCGGTTATATCTTTTAAAGATAAAATGTTGTCCAAGTAAAATGTTATTCAAATTTATTTTAGAGCCTATGGCAATCGTATTTATTGGGATCAACGAGTTATGAATAGTTATTTTGGTTTAGCCAAAGCTTCATTCTTAATTCATATGTTTCTGCTAGCTCTCTTTAGCTCCAGTGCCATTTATTGACTGACTAGAATTTGATGTGAGGAGCAATAAGTCATTCTGCAAATCTTAAAAATTATTATTGGTCATTCTTCCATGTACGTTATATCCATTTCTTCCCCAATGTAGTGTCCTGAAATTTCTTTGATACCATGTGAATAATTTTGGAAAAACTATACCTCCCTGTCCAAATTTGTAATTAGTTGCTTACTCTTCAAATAATTTAAATGTTTATGAGTAAGATTAATAGTATAGGGCCTACGTCTTTTAATGTGTATCTGAAACGATTTGCTCAGCTATCCACTGACTA
>JABUQX010013589.1:12500-15000 GCA_015478945.1 Trachelipus rathkii
ACGTTCTCATTGCGACATAAGAAGCTCATAATAATGATGGGTATATATATAATATATAAGTATTAATATTATATTATATATATATAGTAATATATATAGATATATATATATAGTTTATTATATAATATATATATATATCATAATATTATATATTAAATAATATAATAATAATAATAATAATAATTAATAAGAATTAGAAATAATAATAATAATAATAATTAATAATTAATAAAAATAATAATAATAATAATAATAATATAATAATTTAATAATAAGTAATAATATACGTATATATAGTCGTGTGTAATGCCATTTCAATGATGCCAACATTTATAACAGTTATACATTAAAATTAAGATTACGATCGATCTACTGCCAACATATTGCGCGACCTTTTACGCTGATTTAAAGAGTTAAGACCGGAATGAATTTCAATATATACAAAAAAGATAATGAGATATATAGATATAATATATATATATTATATTATATATACCTTAAATATATATATGATATATGATAATATATATATATAGTATATATATATATGATCATATATATTATATATATATATTAATAATACTTTATAATAACTATTAAATATGTGATTAGGGGAATAGAAAAATAACCATAAACGTACTTTCCTATGTTCGTATGAGGGCCCACTAAAAGAACAGTGGTCAGCTCGAGTTAGGGTCGCTCACTACCATTAATTTTAGTACTATAGGACATTGATCATGGCATACCTCGGGCCTTGTCGTGATAGGTGTAAATGAAATTGTATTTCTATCGGCGAAACTGCATGAAAAGTCTAGGAACATAGAATGTTAGAGTAATAAATGTCGATGAGAAGAGGAGAGGTGATGCATATATTTAGAAAGGGTAAAATTTTGTTCCTGGTTAATTGACTGAAGCAAAGATGGAAAAAAGAAGTTGTGAGGTACGAGTGGTGTGGCACGTGAAATGCATGTGTCGCTGGAGTGGAGAGGAAATGAGAATGGGAAGGGAAGGGAAGGAGTTATGCGTTCAAATGAGTGATTTTGTGACAGAGAACTGTGGTGGATTTTGTTTGTATGAGTACTAGATAACCAATGGCCAAATTTAAGTGTAAGAAGGTTAAGGTAAGTGTGATTGTAAAATATTCTCCATCTGATGAGGATGATGAGTTGAGTGAAATTTTCTGGATATGATCGACCTGATTGTTTGGACGGGTGTGTCTTGGTTTTTAGAAAAATTGTGCGGGTGGCTTCAAATGGGTGTTTAATGTGTAGAAAGAGGGATAGATAGCCAGTGCCTTTGCGGGTATTGCGGGAGAGAATGAGGAATGGGTAGGAAGGTGATTAATTTCTGCTGAGGAGAGAGTAAGATCATGATGATGTAAGTATTACATTCATCAAATACAAAAAGACTATCTTATAGAGATTAGCTGTCGAAGTGAAGGTATACAATTTGATTTTGTTTTGGTCAAAGATGTATGTTGAGAGTATGTGATGGAATAATTCCAGATATGGGGTTTGGGGATAAGAATATCAGATGTTATGTTGTTTTATGTAAAAATTAACTTAGTGAGTCGGTATGGCATGGAAAGGAAAGGATGAAAAAGAAGGAAGTGGAAGAAATTAAGATGTGAGATATTAAATGAACAGGATATAAGGAAAAGTGCATGAGAGCTACTTGCAAATAAATCAGGTTGAATCTATGAGTAGATTAAATATAGCTATCAAATTCTGGACGCCAAATGAGAGTAGACTAGTGAGCGGCAAGATAAGTATGTGGATTGTGCTAAAGTAGGTTAGAAAAAATTGTCGATAGTGAACTTGGTGAAATAAGAAAGTGATCGCAAGTAGTTAAAAAGTTGACAGTACTTAATCCAATGATGATGAGGTGTAAAAGAGAAGGTGTTGGTAATATAAAAGGTGGGAAAAGAGGAAGGTTTAAATATGGTGAGATGCGTGGTGACTAAGTTTGATGTGAGGCTACTGGTCTGCATCAGTGGTTGTTGTATACCTTGGTGTTAATGTTTCTTCGGAACCCTGTGGTTGGAATAAGGGTTTATAGATCTAAGGTGCAACCTGTTTAGAATGGATAATCTTAGGGGCGGTTACGGTGTGAATGAATTACTAAAGTTGATTGTGGATGTGGACAAAAGGTACGTAAATGAGAGAATTAATGAGAGTGTGTTAAAGTGGTTTGGTCATCTGGAAAGTATGGATAGGGTAGTCGCATGGTTAAGTGGTTTATTGCGGAAGCAAGCCGGATTGAAGACTCAAGGAAAAGTGGATTGAATCATTAAAAAACGGAGAGGCTGTGAAGGAAAGGAATTGAATTTTAGCACAAGTGACAAGAATGGTGTGATAGCGAGTAAATGGCGGGGTTGTGTGATGGGGTCCGATGGCTTGTGGCCGCTCGCCCAGGAGAATGAATTCTGACACTTGACGAGATACAACAGTCGAAATTCTGTCGGTGGTGAGTAAAAACCTTCGTGTGGATGTTTGTGCTC
>JABUQX010013589.1:17500-20000 GCA_015478945.1 Trachelipus rathkii
AATGAGATTCCCGTCTTTGTGTTCAAAAATTTTGTGAAAGCAATATGATACTGGCTATTAACATCTGCGTTTGTATATCCTGATTAAAGTTAGTGCAGTCGTATGTTAAATCTTATTTTGATATTGTTTAATAACGTGCAGAGCTTGGTTAAGTGATTTTACAAGGCTCCAGGACTTTTAAGCTCATGGTATGGATTTTTTTACCTCTTTGTTCAAATATGGCATCATTGAGAACTAGTTTCAAAGAGTGTAAAAAGCAAGGTAAATTCTGGAATCCTGCTTGTGTAACTCCTGCAGCCATATGAGGTGCGTTATCCCTTCTATAACATGATTTTTATTAGCAGGAATATTGAATTCTTCCATAACATTTTGAGATAACATTCACTTATATTAGATGCTGTGTGAGTAACGTGAAAAAGTTGAAACTCGAAGGATAGCATCTATATTCATAGCTCCAATTATTTACAAGCCTACAAAGCAAATATTTCACTGCTCATTACGAGTTCAAGGGTATATAATTATCAAAAACATATTACATAACATGACTAACGGAAAATTGCCAAATAATGTCTGACCTGTCTGGAAAATCCTAGACAATGATTATCTTAGGTCTATCGTAAAGATGGCCGCTCAATCCAGTTTTCTTTTATTAAATGAATTCAGGAGAACTGAAATTAAAAATCCATACGGCAGACTTCGAAATATTGTCTTTGAAATATCATAAGATCGAATTAAAAATTATTTTCAGATTGTATACCAAAGAATCGGTCAAAGAATTCGGTTATAATTTTGCCTGATTCCGATTCCGATTTCGATTCCTGAAAAACAGCCGATTCCTCCGATTCCGTTTTGCCGATTCCGATTAATCGTCCCATCACTAATATAGATTTGTATATATTAGAATAATATAATATTGATTTTATATATACTTGTTAATAATAAATTAGTGATTTTTTATATATATATTATATATATATATAATAATAGTATATATATATATATATACGATCATATATATATAATATATAGATATATATATTATATCTATATATTTTATAAATTAAAAAAACATTAATAATTATATATATAAGATATATAATATTATATATATATATATATATATATATATAATATATATATATATATATATATATATATATATATAATATATATACGAAAATACAAATATTTATAATTGAAATTGGATATATATATATATATATTATATATAGCGTTTGATTTACAAATTCGACAACTTAAACAGCCAAAATTGTTCATTTTTATTTAAATTGGATTTTTATATATTAATCTCCACGCACCGTGTCGAGACAGTGGGGGCAGAGTTCCCGCAGACATAGGTTTCTCTGCCATGCATTTGATATACCCAATAAATTAAAATCAAATTTTTTAGAATTTGGATATATTTAGTTATCATGTTTTCTTATACCGTTAGCATGCCTTTCAAAATGTTACAAACACTAAGTTTTCACACACTCTTCATTGTGCACCTGTGATGAGAAGCTTCTGATGTATTATGGTTACGCTCTTTGCTTTTAATTCATTTTATATAGTTTCAAATACTTTTTGTCTCCTAAAATAAAGTATAACATAATATTTACCTAATAGTTATATGATGAATGATGATTTCGAACTGCCTTCTAGCTAGGAAAGCATAATATGATATATAATATATATATATATATATATTATTATATAATATATATATTATATATATATAATATATATACTATATATATATATATATATATATATATATATATTATATAATATATATATATGTCAATAAACATCACCATCATCCTGTATTGTACAAGTTCTCTCCTAGGATGATCCTATAATACTGCAGTTTAACATCAAATACCACCTATCACGCAAATTCTAAACAGGATTTCCATCTTATTTCCTGCAGTTGTTCTAATTTCATCTTCTCATCTTTTATACTAACGTTTCCTTGATTGATCGAAATTAGGGACACTAATTTAATCCCCGATTTGGCATCTCTTGTCATTCTTCTTCTACCTACAATCATTCGCAGTTGTTTGCGTTTGACTATATATCTATTAGTTTATTTGTTGAGACTTTAATATTTTTCTTATCTCATTATGTGTCTTTTCTTTTTCAAGAATTTTCTCCCATTATTTCTAAGCTTCATACTTCAAACAGCTTATGAAAAACATTGTGAAACTTTACAATCGAGAATGAACTGAATTTACACAAAATGTTTCAAGCTATATTCTCAGTTCGTTCTTTTAGATTTTTATTTTTCTATCTTACTATTTAAAATTGTTATGTTTGTCCAAAGTAAGTTAAGTTGCTCATCAAATTTTAAGTGTATATATTATTATATATATATATATAGTATATATATATATATATATATATATATATATATATAGTATATATTTTATATATATATATATATTATATATATATTATATATATATATATTATATATATATATATATATATATAATATATA
>JABUQX010013589.1:22500-70961 GCA_015478945.1 Trachelipus rathkii
TTATTATTATTATTATTATTATTATTATTATTATTATTATTATTATTATTATTATTATTATTATTATTATTATTATTATTATTATTATTATTATTATTATTATTTGGAAATATATAAACATATTTAAACATCCGAAATTTGATATCGAAAATTTGGTTAATACTTTCTCTATTCTAAAAAGGACAAATGATAACAAGACACGCTAGTATGATATTTATAGGTCTTTGAATGATTCTATTTTCGTTGAGAAAGCCCTGTGTTAAATTACAGTCATTGCTAACATTACCCTTTACCTAAAGAGGCGTTAAGCCCAAGAGTGAAACCTCATTATTGTGCACGAGCTTTGGTGACTTATGACGAAAATTGGATACATCACAAGATTTTAAAATGACCTGGATAATGAATTTTTAAGGTAAACAGGGTAAAACATAACACAAGATGAACTTCCATCCGAGGAAGATTTTGTCAAGTGTTTTATATTATATGTGTATTTGTGGTGGCCATTTTGGAAGTTGCATCAGACTGTACAAATACGAAGGACTTCTTGTCTCTATTTATTATGTCAGTAGTTAGAGTTTTTAAACACACTTTTTGCAAGAAGCAAAGCCTGCTTTGACCAAAATATGATTATTATGTCATGATACATACAGAAATTCATTATGTGAAATGATACCCGAAAAAAAAAAACTCTGTTTAAAACGCCCCCTTTTTCCCCAGGGGTTTGTATGCCTTTTTTTAATCTGATGTAATAACTGAATTTAACAGGGACCATCTCGTCCGAGCTAGTCTAACGCACATAATAAAGCATAACAACTCTTCCTGCATTGTTTTTAGTCCGAACAACACAAACCAAACTTTAACAAAAATGATTTATTAAGAAATTTGTGCTACCAGGTGGATGCCGAAGTATTTAATAATTATAAAAATCAATGTTTTTAATTAAAATATTTATAAAAACATAAATTTGATATTTTATTCCCCTGAGTTTCGAAATTCGAGACTGTTATCGACCTAAAAAATATTGGCTAATATGAAAAATAATTAGCAATTATAATGGCTAATTTAACGAATACATCTTACTTAATTCTCATAATAATTGGGTAAAAATATACGTTTGGAATTTACTTAATAATTTAAATATAATATTTCTTATCCTTTCAAACAATTCTCATAATTTCATTAGTAAAAGAATCCATGATATGATGTGAAGTGAATTCTGTCTTCCAATAATCTCGAAAAAATCTGTTTCGTCATTACTAAAATGTCTAAAGCGAAGGATTGGTATAAGTAATTTGCCATTTCTCAACCTTTCTTTCTGAATTTGTTGGTCTGTAATGAATAATAATCAAATGGGTTAAGCTTATCAAAACGAGTTACAGGCAAATTATAAATCGTCGTAGGTAAACTGATATTTTAGTACAAAAAAATATTGGCTAATGGCTATCTAGTCTATTGGTTAACCTGATGCCATCTTATCAAAATTACAATTTACACAGCACTGCGAGGTATAAAATATTTATTTTCCCGTTAATCTTTAGAAGCCATCTAATATAGTACTGTATGGTATAATTATATATATATATATATATATTATATACTACCTTATATATATATATATATATATATATTATAATATATATATATATATATTTATAATATATATATATATATATATATAATATTATATATATTGAATATTCAATAAAATTATGCAAATAGTTTAAATAATTAACGTCATGCATAATAAATCATAAAAGAAAAATTATGAAATATGCGCGTATACATGAAATCAAAAGTAATCGTTTAAACAATCCATTGCTGGAAAATTCTAAGGAGACTTTTTGAGTTCTATATTATCACATTATCATATACTGTAAATATAATAAGAAGAAAAATATAACGTAATGAAATAATTTTAGTATACATACAGCATTTTAAAGACTAAGGACTTACAAAATTAAATTCTCTTCCCTATATTGAAATGAATTGATATATATGAATCTTTATAATAAACATTTTGTCTTTATATTTTATTCACTATTTTTCTCTTTATTCCGGTATCATCATTCTGTATGATATTTATTTATGATCACAACGGCCAATTGATTTCATCTAATTCTGAAGTCTTTGCTTTACACTGTTAAACTTTCTCCTCCTCTTAGTACTTACTATCTCTTTATATCTTAACTTGGCACTTGAGATCTTCAACTTTGGAGAGTAGACTTTTTAAAATTTGGGGATTTTAATTAATATGATTTCTGTTTCAGCAGAAAGCATCAGTCAAGGTTAACAGAGAGCATAACAAGTGAGTCTCTCCTGCAAGGAGGAGTACATTTTATTCTCTCCCCTATCGACTAAAACTAATAAATTTGGTTTCAACAATTACTTTCTGGCGCTATTCGTACATAGATGATGTCTTCAGTAATTACCATTTCCTTAAATTCTCAAAACTAGTACAATCTATATTTTACCCAGAAATAGTACAAGATTAACTTTCGGTCATACCATTCTCTTCCTTATCAGAATATTTTTTCTTTGTTGAAAACCAGACAATATTTTTGGTTCCTCTTCTAAAAAGCGGTTAGATCTAAATCAGCTTCTTTTCCTTTCCCTTTCTTGTTTCTTCTGACAGCTCTAAAACTGTCTAACCTTCTAAACCTGTACCACTCTTCCCCACAAATATTTGCCTCTACGAAAACTTAAGAGACTAGGATGCCATTTTTTCTCCTCTAACAGCTCCACCTCATTTATGTCTAGTATACTAACTTGTCCTAAACACGGAATTTTTGCTCTCTCCGAGCATAATATCAAAAGTAAAATAATGCTGTCCACTTTTGTTCTGCTGTTCTAAAAATCTGTTTTTGAGCTTGCACCCTGCCTTGAAGAACTGTCTTTGTTCGGCCTATTATTTTCATGTTTTTATTCTAGCTGGAATAATGCCATCACCAACATGTGCTACTGGAAAAAAAGCAAACCCCTTTCAATACTCCATCTGTCGTCCTATCACTCTAACTTCGATGCTTTCTAGTGTTTTCGAATATATCCACAACAGAAACATTTGGTAACTTTAATGCTTCAAATCTTTTGTCATACTGTCTGTAAGCCTTACGTAATGTGCGCTCGACTGTTGAAATTCTTTCCCTTTTCTCTAACGACTGGCTCTCTTCTCTTTGGCATCACAGTGTTTATTTACTTATCATATTTTTTATTTTTTTTCTCGACACAAAACTTGCATTTACTAACTTCCCTCTTTTGGTATCTACCTTTCTCTTTATAGCATAACTACTTTTTTCAATTTTTTTCTCTCTTTAACAGTTATAGAAGTTTGTAGTTAGTTCATTATGTGTGTTAGCAGTGATTTTTCTCAAACCGTATTTCTTTTCACTATAATACCTGTCCACTCTCTTCTCCGTGACTCGCCTTTAATCTTCTCATTTTCTTTTGGAAAATAGTGTGTACCCAGCACTAAATATTCGGTATTTCTTAAAATACCTTTTCAATTTGTCACTTTATCACCTTTGTACTTTTATGCCTATGCCACTGTCTTTCATTTTTCCTTTCACTTTGAAAAGAGACATGCAAAGTATCATGTAGTCGAAGTCAGGAGAATATGCTTAAAGCAAAATTAGCCTCTGATACTTCTTAAACAACTTATTGGAGCATAGTTGTTCTCCAATGATTCAAAATTAATTACTTTCTTATATTCATTACTTTCCTAATTATCTTCTCAGCGAAATTTTGAAAGCAACTGTTGCATATTCTAAAAACTATGATTTAAGCCTTTTTCTCTGTGATGAATTAATGATCTAAATGAGAAACTTATTTAGATAGATCAAAGCAGGAACAGAAAATTAAAAATTTCCTATTATTAACAAAAAGTGAAAAAAAATTTCAAATGAATACATCATATAATATATAATATATATATATATATATATATATATATATATATATATATATATATATATATATATATATATATATATATATATTTTATATATATATATGGTGAATATAAAAATTTCATGTTTAAGTGTATATATATATATATATATATATTACCATTACGGCGGGGGATATCGTTACGAAGGGTGCGTCCAAGAGCATGGGGAAAAGGAACGTTCGACTCGGAAGTACCGAAGGTTTGTCAGTATACAACATGGCTTGGCCGGGTGAACAACGCGCGTTCATTATTGAAGCGTTTCTTACTAACGGAAATTCCGTAATCAACGCGCAACGTGCGTTTCGAAGAAACTTTGATTTAGCCCCTTTGGCTCCCGTTCCCTCGAAACCAACAATTTTGAATTGGGTTCGAAATTTTAGAGCTACGAGTTCCGCAACACGTGGTCAAGGGAGGGGGGTGGTCGACCACGCAGTGCCCGTACCCCTGAAAATGTTGCGCGAGTGAGACGTTCTGTCATCCAATCACCACGGAGGTCAGGCCGGAAACATGCTGCTGCACTGAACATGTCATGCCGCTCAGTACGCCTTATTTTCACGAAAATCTTCGCTTTTACCCATACAAAATGGTGATCGTCTAGGAACTGTTACTGAGGGACCTCGAAAACCATGTCAACATTTGTCGACAGCTTTTGAACGACATTCCAGCTAACGATATCGTCATGTTCATCGATGAGGCTCATTTCCACCTCTCAGGCTCAGTTAATCGGCAAAACTTTCGATATTGGAGTGAAACAAACCCGAGGGAGTTGCACCAAACGCCACTACACAGCCCTCGGGTAACGACCTGGTGTGCCATAAGCAGTCATGGAATCATTGGACCATATTTTTTTTGAAGAGGGGGAATTGACAATCACCATCATAGCTAATCTGTACATTGATATGCTGCAGAATTTCTTGCGACCGAACCTTAATGTGGTTTCAACAAGATGGAGCGACAGCTCACACTGCCCGAAGATCGACGGATGTTGTACGGCAGATTTTCCCAGGGAAGGTCATTTCAAAGTGGGGTGATGTTCAATGGCCTGCTCGATCTCCGGACCTAACCCCATGTGATTATTTCCTCTGGGGTTACCTAAAGGCTGAAGTGTACAAACACAGACCGCGAGACTTGGCTGCTTTGAAGACGGCCATTCGCCAGGAAATCCAGCTCATTCGGATCGACTTCTTAAACAAAGAGTTATGGGAACACTAAGATTAAGACTTCATAATTGCATTGACAATGGGGCGTCGTCATCTTATTGGATGTTGCTTAAAATCCGCATTAATGTAAAAACCTTATGAAGTCGTGAATTAGTGACTATAAATAAATAGTTCCATATCACCGCTTGGTTTCTTATTATGCCTCCTGAAAAATGGTAAAAAAAGATGCCGCTACCCAGTAGTATTCTAATATTATATCATATATATAATATATATATATTCATATATATGATATAATATATATATCTATATATATATAATTATATATTTATTATATATATATATATATTATATCATATATATATATTATCATCATATATATATATATATATATATATACTATATATCACTATATATATATATATATCCAAAATCGCTTTAAAATATTAAAATACTTAAAATCGTAAAACTTTTGTAATATATTTGCCTTCGTTCTTGTCAAAAGAAAACTCCACAAAATCAAAATTGGAAAACGTTCAAATAATCTTCAAAAACATTTCCTTTCATTTTCGTCTCAAAATGCAAAAAACATTTTTTTGCCAATCAAGTGGAAAGTGAGAAGTCTTTCTGCCCTATTAGCATTTCTTACATGATTATATATTATTATTATCTATTATATTATTAATTATTCATTATTATTATTAATTATTATTGATTATTATTATTATTATATTATTATTATTATTATTATTAATTATTATTATTACTATTATTATTATTATTATTCATATTATTAATTATTATTATTATTATTATTATTATTATTTCATTATTATTATATAATCAACTGGTTTACTGAAGTGTTAAACAGTATTAATATATATATATATATATATATATAATAATATATATATATTATATATATATATATATATATAATATATATTATATATATTATATATATACTATATATATATATATATATATATATATCCATAAAACCTATCCATTCACTCTGGAATGAATTATTATAATAAACCTGTTTTTTTTTCAACCTCCTCTAATAATGTGCGTTCTGAAATCTGAAAGTTTTAAAAGCTATTCAATATCTAATGGATTCTTCCTATATCGAAAAGTTGTACATTCAGAGTCAGTTCGATAATTCTAGGAAAGAACATTTTTAACATTTTTAATATTTTTAACATTTTAATCATTTTTAACATTTTTATCGAGTTGGTCTTGTCTGCATTAAGGGTAACAATAGTTTTGCTTTTCAAGCTTTATGTATAATATAGATATTATTAAATATTTGTAGTTTTTACATGCTAGTAAATTAAAAGTTTCATTTTTTATGCTCCTCCATAATAGAGCTAATAGATCGTGGTTTTATTATATATTATTATTATTATTATTATTATTATTATTATTATTAATTATTATCTATTCACTATTATTATTATTATTATTATTATTATTATTATTATTATTATTATTATTATTATTATTATTATTATTATTATTATTATTATTATTATTATTATTATTATTATTACACTATTATTATTATTATTATTATTATTATATACTATTATTATTATATTATTATATTATTAATTATTAATTATATTAATATATTATTATTATTATATTATTATTATATTATTATTATTATTATTATTATTATTTTTATTATTATTATTATTATTGAAAGTAGTAGTAGTGGTAGTAGAAGTAGTAGTAATATTGATTCTAATATAAAATTAGCTTATTTATTAATATTAAACTATTTCTGAGATTTAATTAAGCTTCAACAATGATATATAACAAATAAATAAAAAATAAGTATTATCTTTATGGTTATTGTCTTAAGTATTATCTTCATACTCCTTCCATATCCTTAACCTATTTATCATATCATATCATATCTACCTATCTTTCATATCTATCACATCACATCACATCACATCACATCACATCACATCACATCACATCACATCACATCACATCACATCACATCACATCACATCACATCACATCACATCACATCACATCACATCACATCACATCACATCACATCACATCACATCACATCACATCACATCACATCACATCACATCACATCACATCACATCACATCACATCACATCACATCACATCACATCATATATCACGAATCGACATTATGTTATTCTTCCTATTTCAAAGCTACTCCCATTTTTTGAATCTAAGTTTCAGATTACAATCTTGCTGATCTGGATAGGGTTTCCTAGTTGGGTCACCTCAGCTTTGTAATATTAAACTCTTTTAATTAAAAACGATTTTACAAATCATCATCTAAAAAGCCCCTCGAAACCTTTCAATTTTTTTCGAAGATCCTGCCGTCTCACCTGTGATTGATATTTACATCCTTTGTGTTAAAATGATATCTTGAACCTCATTTCAAAATGATCGCTTTGGCGAATAGAATATATGGGAATTCCGTTCAGGCTGTGCAATTAATATCTTTTTTCCAACGATTTGAACCATGTAATCGTCTTCTACTTCCTTGTACGGAATACTGCTTACATCTGGGGAAGATTCGCCAGCAACACTTCCTTGATCCAAGGTACCTAGAAACTGTTTTTTTACTTTCAAGCTCTTTTGGCTCTTTATGTTTACCACTCGACGATGGTTTTATATAACTTTTCAGTGTGACTTGTTTCAGAAGATTTTCGAATAAAGTAAAACTCAAATTCCATGTCCTTTACGACCACCTGGAAACACACGGGTAGCATCTTCATGTGAATTTTGCATGGTGATCTGCAACTACAGGTTTGTTTGATGCAGTACCTTCTGATTTCAAGCCACCTATGTTCTGTGAAATTCACTTCCAACTTCTGTATTTCCTGCAGAATTTAATTCTCTCTCTCTCTCTCTCTCTCTCTCTCTCTCTCTCTCTCTCTCTCTCTCTCTCTCTCTCTCTCTCTCTCTCTCTCTCTCTCCTCTCTCTCTATCTCTCTCTCTTCTCTCTCTCTCTCTCTCTCTCTCTCTCTCTCTCTCTCTCTCTCTCTCTCTCTCTCTCTCTCTCTCTCAAAAACATACGTGTGAGCTCTTCCTCTCTTCTCTCTCTCTCGTAAAAAACATACGTGTGAGCTCTCCTTGAAAGTTTAAGTTAGATTAGAGCTTGTTTGAAATGCTTTGGTTTTTTTATACCCTCTTTGGATAGCAGCATTAAAATAAAAACATAAATACCCAGACCCACAGAGCAATTGGGGCAATATTAAAAGCGCAATATCAAAAAATTAAAATCGGGGCAATAGAAGGTAACAACGAATAACTTGTGTCGTTTTTTGTGATGGGCGAGTACTTAATAAACCTAGTAAAAAAAAAAAAACATGCCAAAGTTTATCTTTCACTATTAAGGCGATCAGAGAAAACTTCAAGAAAATACGTGATATCCTAGTTCGTTAATAATAATAATAATAATAATAATAATAATAATAATAATAATAATAATAATAATAATAATAATAATAATAATAATAATAATAATAATAATAATAATAATAATAATTATTATTATTATTATTATTATTATTATTATTATTATTATTATTATTATTATTATTATTATTATTATTATTATTATTATTATTATTATTATTAATTATTTATTTTATTAATTAATTATTATTAATTATTATTATTATTATCAATTATCATTCATTATTAATTATCATTATTATTATATAGCAGTAGTAGTAGTAGTAGTAGTAAGTAGTAGTAGTAGTAAGGAAAAATGTTGCAAGACGGTGTTGCAATACAATATTTTGAGACTGTGAACATCCGTTCTTTATCAGGCCTTGACGTGGACAAGTATGAGGTTTTCAAGGTCGGGAAAGACCGATTTTGAGGTCTGGAAGAAAGTCTTTGGAGGCTTTAGATCTAACCAAACACAGGAAATCCAAAGTCATGTCGGCAATTGATTTGTGATTTACCCCAAAAGTCTTTTAGATTTTGAACATTTAATGTGTCAAAGTTAGGTTTCTAAGGTCGGTGAAGTATAAATTTTTTTTTTTTATTTTTTTTATTATTTTATGTTTTTTTTTTTTTATTAGTTCTTAAAGTATCCATTTTCTAAGTTTTTAACCTGAACTTAATGCTAGATAACATAACCCAGACTATAAAATAGTTATTTTGGTACCTCTAATGTAGGAATATACAATAAAATGGTCGTAAAATAGGGCTCGAAGAAAAACCACCTTTTGAATAAATCCAACAATCGAAAGTAATCAAGAGAAGTTATGTAACCTCCAATGTCAATATTGTGGAAACGTCTTTTATTCGTAATAGTAGGTCTAGACTTATACATTGAAACGTAATCAAAATTAAATTTATTATTCTAATAAGACTATCGATTTGAAGTAAGGGGCACATGTAGCTAAAAATAGTTGCAAGGAACGTGATTGGTTGCCCAAATTTTAGGCTACATTCGTTTTTTTGACGATTGATGCAAATTAGTGGTTTCCAGGGCAGGGTAACCCGTTTCCGAGGTCGCCCCTTGCCCTATCCCCACCAAACTTGGCACCCCCTTTGGGAGGCCGTAGTGGCGAAGTAGGGCAAAAGTCAGGTTGCTAACTTATGGTTACCAGATTTAGCGGATATTGGGGTTAAAGCGCAAACGCGTCCACGACCTCAGAAACGAGAAACGGAATCGGAAACCCGTAATTTGACGCCTCAAGCTTAAAAAAAAGCCAATGTTGCAATTGTTGCTTTGCAAACATTAGCTTACAACATTTTTAGCGATAGTTGCGCCCTCCTTACTACAAAAATCGATTGTCTTAATTAATTGATTAATTAATTATTTATCTCAATGTATTTTTTCTATGTAATAAGTCAACCAGATTACGATGATAGACACTTTAGATATTGATTTGGATGTAAATAATCTCGATTAATCGATTGGAGTCGTCAGAAATGATCTACCGACCATTTAAAACTTTCAAGGAACTAAAAAACTTTTAACGGGTTAAACACACTAAGTTCAGGTTAAAAATTCTGATAACGGTCTTTCAGACCTATAAATAAAAAACAGTCTCACCGACTTTAGAAACCCTAACTTTGACACATTGTGTCAAAATCTAGCGACTTTAGGGGAAAATTCAGGTCAACTGCCGACTTGACTTGAATTTCCTATCAGTTTGGAGATTCAAAACCTCCGAAAGCGGTCTTCCAGACTTCAAAATCGGTCTCTTCGACCTTGAAAATCCCATGCTTGTTACGTCAAGACTGAAAAACTGGATGTTGTACAATGTTGCAAATGCTGCTTTGCAACATACTTTTGCAACATTTCGCCTGCTGATAGTGCACTCCTTGTTATTATTATTATTATTATATATTATTATTATTATTATTATTATTTATTATTATTATTATTATTATTATTATTATTATTATTATTATTATTATTATTATTATTATTATTATTATTATTATTATTATTATTATTATTATTATTATTATTTCCGGAAATACACAAGATAATACATGTGTTAATTCACTTTAGCAAAAATTTATGTTAACAAATATAATATATACGGTACTATATATATATATATTATATATATATATATATATATATATATATACAATATAACTATTATATATATATATATATATATATATACTATATAATATATATATATATATATAATATATATATATATATATATATATATATTAATATATACTCATGTCCATGTCGTGTCCCATGAAGCTAAGTCAATTTTTTCCAAAGTTAACGCTTATCGAACAAAATGTAGAACGGCCCGCGCATAGTGACAGTTTGAACTATTTCCTATATATTTATATAAACTTGTTGTTTTGCTGTTTATTGAAACGATGAAAATTGAGATAAATTATATAAGTATAAGTTTGGTAGGTGAGGTTAGGTTACGTTAAGTATAGATTTTTGAAATTAAAAAAAGCAAAAAGAATTTATATGTATTTTTTTTTAAATATTTTAAAGGTGTGAAGCTCTTTTTTACCAAATACAGTTTCATTGACTCAGTTCAGCTTTTATTTGATTTTCTCAAATGGTTCGGATTCATGCAATTCGATAGCGATATGGATATGAACACAGGATAAAAGACATGATTTATATATATATATATATATATATTTATATATATATATATCATATTATATATATATATATATATATATATATATTATATATATATAATATATATATATATATACCTATATTTTATATATTATATTATATATTAAAAATTATTTCATTCAATTTAAATTAGTTTTTTTTTTTTAATTAATTATTTATTATTAACATATTATCATATACTTATATATATATTATATAATATATATATATATATATATAATAACTATTATAATATTATATATATATAATAATATATATATAACCTATATATATATAATATATATATATATATATATAATACTATTATTATAGTATACTATATACATACATATATATATATATATATACTATATAATATATACATAGTATATATATATAATTAACTATATATATTTATTTAATGCAGCAGATGTCATTTTTCGCATCCGCGGTATGCGGATGCGGATGCAGATTGCGGATGTTTGATTTTAATATCGGCGGATTATGTATTTCATTTATATATATATACTATATATTATATATATATTATCCATATATATATACATATATATATATATATATTAATATATATATAATATATATATATATATATATATAATATATATATATAATATATATATATATAATATATAAATACGTATTATATATATATTATAATTATTATATATATATATATATCGAAATTTTAGCCACAATCTATTAATATAATTGTGAGTTACCAGGTACGGGAAGGGGACCCAACTCAAATGCACCCCACCAACCTCTTTCCTCAACCTCCGCCCTTAATGAAAGAGATTTTACAATGGATTATATACTTTTTGCAACTAGTATTGAAATTCAAATATAGGAAGGTTGGGCTTGAGAAACATTAATTTTTCTGCTGAGAGTCTATTTCTCTTTTCATCATATATTAGCCCAGCATTGCTAAATCTCTTGAACTAACCTAGGAACATAAGTGATCGAGGACAGACGCCAAGTATTCCTTGCAAGTACTCAAGCGTGGGTAACATTTTGCTTTAACTTTCCACCAACTGATTGGATCATCACTTTGAATCTAATCGTTTCTTATTGCAAGTTTTCAATCATTGCATAATCTTTTGGTATGTGTGTGTTTCTTCATCACTACTGGACTGTAGAAATCTTCCAGTGAATCTGTTATTGATTTACTTGTAAGAAGTGTTGGCTCTGTAGATTTCGTTTTTTTTCTTTTTAATGGGGGCGAATTAATAGACTGTTCGAATTGAAATTTTTCAACTGCAACACAAAAGTAACGATTTAACTTATTTAAAAAATATTTGTTACAAATAAAAACTTGCCTTTATAACGGGGATCTACAGTAAGTTGCAATAGTATGAAGGCCATTAATTTTCGCACAGAACCAAAGAGTTTTTTTTCAAGCTCTAGTTTAATTGCATCTTTTCATTCTTTTTAAACCGCCATCATTTTCATTGAAGATGGTTCAAAATGCTTCCTTAGCCATGAGATTAATGATATGACATCGGAGACAGAAGATGTAGAGGCGCTGATTTTTGTAGTTACTTTCCAAATGGTTTCAATAGCTTAATGCAGTGTAGATATTATGTCATTTTCCACAATAATAAGAATGTTAAACTTTGGAATACGAACTGGCGTAGAAAGCAAGAGGTTCTTTGAGCAATACTTCTTTCCATCATAGGAAGTTGTACTATTCCAGCGATTGGAATGTCTTTGATAACATTCGAAGGAATTATTTAATTTTTTACTTAATTGTCTCTAAATCTTTCTTGTTTTACATTTTCTTTTTCAGATTTATCTTCTGTTTATAGTTATAAAATTTCTTTTATCAAATCTCGACAATAAATATCCGCGCACATACGCAGGGCAAAGCGAGATGCGGATGCGAATCTTTAATCAGATACGGATGGTCTTTAAGATGACATCCGCTGCAAAAATAATTCCAATTTTGTATCCACATTTTAATATAGAACTATTATTATTGTTCAGATTTTCTTTATGAAATTTTATTCAAAATTTATAGTTATTATTATTTTAATTTCCAGTATTAGGATATCTAGTTCTTAATTTATATTTATTATATATTTCTAGTATCTTAAATTTATATTTTATTATATATTTATTATAATATATTTATTTATATAATTATTTTTTATATTATATTTATATTATATTATTAATTTTAATGTTAATTCTAAATGGCGATTAATTTCGATTCAGTCTATTTATCTGGAATAATGATAACTGCATTTTTATTTAAATTTTGTATTATATTATTGATTAATTACGATATTTGCAAATGTAGTTATAAGTAATTTTTGTTTCAGATAAAAAATTTTTCTTATATTAAAATTATAAACTATTTCGAAATTTAATTAAGAATGAACAATGTTATTAATTCGATAAATAAAATTCTAAATGGCAGAATTATTCTTATTGTTCTTAAGTATTATTACTTCTATACACTCTTCTGAATATCCTTATATCCTATTTATCATATTACATATTACATATCTACCAACCCACCATTATCTTTCATTATCTATCTATATACATCAGATTACATCTCGTGAATGGTGATTATCAAAGTGGTAAAATTCCCAATCACTAATCTACAATCACCTTCCCATACATACATCAAATATCATCTCGAAATCACGTAACATCACTGACAAAAAGATTTCTCAGCGTGCATCAACAGCCCAACTACAAAGATCTCACATCATCGCGCACATTCATCATATCAAGTCATTCACAGATCACTCTACACACATTCACTCATACGGATCACATCACATCATGTCAATAAACCATCTGACACTCAGCCATTTAATGAATTATTCTTGGCCGTAACCTATTTCCAAAGCACTCCCATTTTTTGAATCTAAGTTTCAGATTACCAATCTTGCTGATCTGGATAGGTTTCCTGTTGGGTCACCTCAGCTTTGTAATATTAAACTCTTTTAATTATACTTTTTACAATCATCATCTAAAAAGCCCCTCGAAACCTCCTTCTGCAACTCTCTTTTTTCGGAGTGATTCTGTTCCGTCACCTCACCATAATAGCTGATTGTATATGGTTCACATCCTCTTGTGTTATTTCTTGTCAGTTCAATCCCGTATGCACTAAAAAAGGGTTCCGCTTTGGCGACAGACGAAATATGGGAATTCCGTTACAGGCTCGCTTGCTTATTTTAATATTAATATCTTTGTTCCTCTCAACTCGATGAACACACATTGTGATCGTCTTCTACCTTCCTTGTTACGGGAATACAACTGCTGTAGATCTTTTGAGGACACAGTTGTCACCTGTTCCTCTCGGCACCACTTCCTTGATAAGATTTACCTAGATATAATCGAATTTTGTTACTCTTCAAACCTCTTTTTGCTAGTCTCATTCTAGTATCCTATTTACCAACTCGTCTCTCCAGATGTTCTCTCTCATAAACTTGATTCCAAGTACTGGCCGAACTGTGTATGGTCATAATATTATATATTTTTCGGGAGATATTAATATATAGTCCAAACACTCAAAATTAGTTCCCAATGCATGCCCTTCTTTGACCGAACCACCCTGGTCAGCAAGGCACGCGATGGGTAAACGAACAATTTATTATCGATGTGAGAAATCAAAATCTATAACGGGATAGATGTGATCTGGAGCCCAAATTTATCACAATTATCATCAGTAGCGTTGCATATGTGACTCTGCTCAGTAGACCAGAACCTGCTCATTGACAACTTCTACACACTTAATAGGTAATTCTTATGATTGAACGAATCTTTCACTCTTATGGATATACGAATACTCACATAATTAGCTTTGATAATAGTCGCTGAGTGCCTCTTAGGCAAATGCGTAACTTCTCTCTCTAGGTCTGAGCTACTCCTCTGCACATCATACTCTCTCATACATCATATCTCATTCATCTACAGGCTCTTCTCATTTCGTCTTCTTCTGTCTTAGAACTCTCGTCGTTTACTATCCTGTTTCGAAGTGACCCCTCTAACCATACTCTTGACCCTCTTGAGCCTCTTATCAATCCCATGCATTGCGCTACAAGGTACTTCTTTCCATCTCCCAACTAAGACTAAAGTCTTGTACGTCCACCTCATTGCTCATCTCACCGTACTTAAGCTGCTTCCACTTACTCTCTTCTGTCTCTCATCTTACGTCTCTCTCTCTCTGGCCTTCCTACGTTCACTGATCAGGCGTATGCTAGGCTGCGTCGTCTGGTCCTTTCTTCTTCTCAGTTGTCTCTCTCCTCTTCTTACTCTCCTTCTCGTAAAAAACATACGTGTGATGCACTTGATCTCTTATTCGATAGCAATCAGTGTGTGTGTTTAAGTGTGTTATAAGTAATTTGATGAGACTAAAATGGTGCTAGGCAATATGTTTATCTATATAAGGAGATACTTTGTATGCTTGAAAATTTATACAATGATATTAACCCATTCAATATGTGATTATTGATTGGATCATAGTGCGTATTAATAAACCTTAAAAAAAAACATAATGTAACAATTCGACCCATCGGAATCACCACTAACGAGAGAGCCAATCTGGGAGTACGATCCTAAATTAGGAATACAAATGTACGGACATAGTTATCAAGAACAATAGAATGTAAACGAGGAGAACCAATCGAAGTAGGTCTGTGGGCAAAATTTAGAAGGTAAAACGGCGAGTGTATACTGGAGGTCGTGTTTGTGATTGGAGGGGTGCGGGGACCTCTATAGATAGACCATAGGTAAGTCGAAAGAAATAAATACACTGCCAAAGTTTTTTCACTATTAAGGCGATACAGAGTTCGACAACTCAAGAAATACTGTGGAGATCCTAGGTTCGTTAATAATAATGAATAAAATGTACAATATTAGAAGCGTAAATTACACATCCAAGAATGAATGAATTAGATGAATAATAATCAATAATAGAGTAAGTAAATATACATAATAATAATTCCATATAAGATATTTGAAAATAATAAAAGAAATAAGAAAAAATGACAAATTATTATTATTATTTAGTATTTTTGTTTTTTTCTAAATATACAATTGTTATTATTATTATTAAGGATTATTATCTATATAGTCGTAGAATAGTGATTTTATTATTATTATTATTATTATTATTATTATTAAATTTATTATTATATAGCCAAGAAATTTAAATTTGTTATATGTATTAAATGGAGTGATAGTGAATTAAATATGGAATTATTAATTTGTAAGGATTTTAATGATTAGCATAGGAATGAGTAAGTGGAGTAAGAGGAGTAGAGGTAGAAGATAGATTCAGAAGTGTCGAGTTAGTAGTAGTAGTACAGGGAAAAATGTGTGCATCTAGACACCGGCGGATTTGCTGCAATTACATTATTAGAGACCTGAAGTGCAACACTCCGTTCTTATCAGCGGCTTGACGCTGAGCAAGTATTGAGGTTTGCTTGCAAAGGTGTCGCCGGAAAAGACCGATCTGAGCGTCCTCTGAAGAGTGTATCTTGGGAGGCTTAGATCTCCAACGACAGGATTAAAAATCAAGTCCTACATGTTCGGGCCATATTGTATTTTGTGAAATTTAACTCCACACAAAAGTTCTTTAAAGATCTTTGACATTTAATGCTGTTCAACTGGTTATGGGTTTCTACGGGTCGGTATGAATTCTTGTTTTTTTTCTTTTTTTTTTTTTTTTTTTTTTCTTTTATTCTTTTATTTTTTGCTTAATTTTATTCTAGGTCTTCGAAAATGACCTGCATATGTCATACTTCATGGTTTTATAAGACCTGAACTTTTAATAGTGATCTAACCCCCCATTCCTTTTAAATCTAAGTATGTTTTTTGCGTAACCTTGGAAGGAGTTTCAATGAACATGGGTCGTTACTCGTATAGATCCTCTATTATTCTGTTCTTAGAGACTCCTTCAAAAGTGTATTAGATTCTGAGCTTATTTTGTTAACCCCAAGTTTACAAAATATATTTAACTATCGGTCTCTATATCCGTATATAAATGGAATATATTGACTTTTTATTAGCTTGTGATTAAAATACTTTGTAATTAAAAATAAATTATTTTTTATTTTATTAAGAAGATCTATCTGATATTTGAGTTGTTAATAGTGCGTGTGCATACATGTATTTAATAATGTTTGTCAAGCAGGTATATGTGTGTTGCGCTCATATCATCGATATTTTTTTGTTAAAATTTTGTTTTTGTATGCTATAATTAGTGGATTTCCCTAGGGTGCATAGTGTTAACCGTTCGTTACTTCCGCGGTTTTAACACAACTTTTTTTCCTAGATTTACTAAAAATAGATTTATTTCCACCAAAACATGGCCATTATTTCTCGTCTTTTGGAGAGTAAAGTGTCTGCTTAAGACTGGCTCATATTAGTGCCAAAAGTCTCAGGTTTTGCTTAATATTATTCGGATATTACCAAAATTTGCGTGATTTTTTTTGGAAAGGTTAACGCGTCTAATAAAACAGACGCTCCAACAACCGAAGCATCAGAAACCAGAGGAAGCGGAATCGGAAACCCGTTAAATTTGCACGCCTAAGCTTTAAAAAGATGTTTCAATGTTTAGCAATTGTTGCTTTTTGCATCAAAAGGCATTAAGCTATACAACATTTTTAGCTTGATTATTACTACCGGAGTTTAACTAGCAAGATTGGGACAATTTAAATCAAATGATTAATAAAATTTATCTTGACTCCTCAATGTTTATTCATATGTAATAAAAGTCATACCAAGATTAACGCATCTGTATAGACAATTTCCTATATTGATTGAGGATGCTCATTAACTAAAAATCCTCCGAATCCTTAACTACTATGGATCACTATGTGAGTGTAAGGTTCATAGAAATCGTATAATCTTACCGCCCTTTGAAAAAACCATAGGAACTTAAAAAAAGCTTTTTAAACGTGCGTTAAATCATGCCAAATCACTTAGAGTCTGATCATTCTCAAGAGGATTAAAAATATATAGGTGCTCAAGATATCAAAAAACTCTTGTGTATGTCATCTGTCAGATGGTGATTAATAAAAACATAATGAAAACACACAAAGAGAATATTGTACTTTATTTTCATGTGCGATGGTTTGTTTTTATGCGTATATGACCTACTACCATTTTAATGACTTTGTAGACCACTATTGATTTGTGTCAACATAAGGTCTTAGTACCGATTTTAGGAGTTGGAATAATTCAGATAACTACTGGGCGACATTGACTTTTAGAATTGAACCTATTTTCTCAGTTACGAGATTGCAAACATCGCTTTCGGAAGAAGCTAGGTCGTCTGCTAGACTTTCAAAATCCAAAGTCTCTTTGCGACCTTCGAAAATACCCAATAGATCTTTTCTCTTACTTTCTTTTGCTCTGAGAATGTCTACATGAAAGTTACAATAATCTGCAATTAGTTAAAAAGAATATCTTAGAATTATCATGGATTGCTTTACTATAATGTTTGCGTTCAATAAAAATATTGGATGCGCATTTTATTATTGGCATAACAAATACTTGTCAATATCACATATAAAATCGGCTGCCTTAGAATAAGATGTGCACATCTATTTCTTGTATTATATTATTTTTTAATATATTTAAATTGATTTTATAATGTATTATTAATATATATTCAAAATTTCAAACAAGCTTATAAAATGAATTTATAATAAATTAAAAAGAGCATTTTTATTTTGCTCATTTACTATTATAACATTAAGTTTATTCATTGTTAATTACTAATTTAAAAATAAAGATTTGTTGACAAAACATATATAAATTTATATAAATTAAATATGTTTTGTATTTATTTTATTCTTTATTGTTTATGTTAATTAAATACATATAAATATGTGTCACTTACACACTTTTACATACACATGCAAAGATTCATACATATTGGTAGTGTCGCTTCATAAATGAGAGTTTTAAGGGTTTACAAATAATATGTGCTGCTTTTTTTTTATACAGATTACTCTAACACTCTACATTTACCCACCTCAACCCGTTACGGATGTGGTCTTTAGTAGATATGGATAATCAGAGTAGAAATATTGATTAATATGCTAGTTTAGATTTTTTAGAAATTTATCTAACTTATAGTAATGATTGCTTTCAAGATTATAAACTCAGTCTATATTATTTAATTTTGTGAATATCATGTACATATCGATTAAAACATACATAATTATATAATTCATTTATATAGAGTTATGGAAGTATACTCATTTTTTTAGTATTAATATATCATAATTTCACAATTTCTATTTATATTTAAATAACATTATAATGGGATTTAATAAATTATTACATAAAATTAACTTATATTATTATATTTTTGTGATTGTATTATTAGTAATATATTTTCTATACTCATGTCCGTTAATTATATGTGTCCACATATATAGTATAAATTCGAATTTTTATCTTATAAAGTTCCGATTTTCCAGAACAAATTGAATAGTAATATTGCGTCTCTCCGCAAGATTTATGCTTTGTAACCAAACTGTAAATAACTAAATTTGTGCTTCCATAAATATTTAATTTTAACATTATACCTATAACTGTTGTATTTCGTAGGTTATGTCTGAAAAAGCCGATAGAGATCTTGAGATATAAAATGACATAATATATATTACTATAAAGTTAAAGCCTGGAGTGTTAAATATGCGTAGATAAATAATATACAAGATTACCGATTATAACCCTAATACTCTCTCTATTTGCCAACCCTCTTCACTAACCCATCGTAGAAATCCAGCGTATAGCATGTATGTACTATTTTGATACTAAGATGTATCTAAATAATCTTCTAATGAAATAATAGAATATCTATATGATTACATTCAAATTACTATTTTATTTATTAGTGATTATTTTTAAAGGTGTTTGAATGAACTCACTATTTACTCAAAAATACTCTCTTGTTTTTCATTTTGACTTCTCAGTTTCAGGTGTTTTATGAGTTTGATTATATCTTATATAATCAGAGAGTGTCGGATCTCACAATGTTTCTCTACATACCAACTAGTGAATATAGCGATGATTATCAAGTTAAATACACATAAGATAATCGAAGACAAATAGATTAACCATAATATAATATATAATATATTACCCATATATATATAATTTTAATAATAAAAAGTACCAAATTCAGAATAACCGTGACTCTCTTGGTCTATGATACTATTAAACCCACTTTACGAGCTATTCCATACGGTTGATTCTAATTTGATATCCGGCGGCAACTTGGGATTCTCACAATCGAATCTCATTATTTAATCTTATTATCGGCATATATCGCATTATCTATATCATATTTAGTAATATATATATAATACAAACTAATACCTCCTACTTATCAAATTATAAGATTATTTATTGATTTTTGTATTGGAGGCAGGTTTTGATTATCATACTTAAAAATTGTGCATATTTACTTTACTCTTATATAGCTTATAAACTTATATTTATGATATATCATAATATTGTATGACTTTATATACATAGTAAATATAAATAAATCAGTGATTATGCCTATACATAACTACTACGATGATCTCTAATTAATACTTAATAGTTTTGATATCTATTATATGATCTATTGTGGATCATATTGATTAATAGTCATTAATTTATAGTATAAATATATATATAATATATATATAATTTATATATATTATAATTAAATAATATTGATATTAACATAACAACATATAATATAATAATAGATTATAAATAAAACTTTTATTTATTTTTGTTTTTGATTCATAATAAACCTTTTTGTATTTAATAGTATACTAATATAAATTATTAATAAATTTATTATTCATGTTTAATAACTCCTTAAAAATTTGAACTAATATTTCTCGTAGGAAATCACCATGTAGTCAGTAGAAATCATTAGTAAATCATATAACTAGGTATACTAACTCATTTCCAATAACCCTACTTACTACCATTCTATATCCTTAATGCATCTTATATATTTGATACCTCTATTATATTCAGTTATGGCATTGATGCATATTTGATCTCACCTCCTATATTATATTTCGCATTCGCTCCGGAATGAAACCAATAAACATCAGAATAGCCAAATAGCTGTATGTGTTATTGATTTTAAATATTCCTCAGTGATGCACCCTTATTCATTGCATATTGCTTATCTTTAGACATTATGTTTATAAAATAATATTTACTTATATAAATAAAATAATTAATATTTAGATTTTATGAGTTTAATTATGTCTTATATAAATATTTTTGTTTTTATCTAATATAAATTTATTCTTTTTATGTTATATGAAATTCTAAAAAAAAAAAAGTGTTTGTCAATTAATATATATTACACTCACTTATAATATATAGCATAGTTTTAAATATAATCAGTAATAATTACATATAACTGTTTATTTATAATATACCGAATAGAAAAGCTAATTATATAATAATAAATAAAATAATCAATAAATTCTATATATATTAAATATCAATTTAGACAAATACCTCATTAATATTATAATTACTACAATATACCACATGATACCAAATAGAATTATTAGATATAGATTTCCACAAATTAGATATAACACTGTATTGTATTCGGTAAATACTATTTTATTACTCTTTTTTATACTCAACAATCTAATTAAAAAATTAGTACTAAGATTGTTTACCTCGAGGATGTGTAGCGAGGACACTCGAAGGTACTTCCATATCATGCTCCACATTTTACATCATACTTTCCAGCGCAACCTTCCTTGATTCCCAAGCTTAATCCACGACACTATAAAATAAACGTATGATTTATAATTATATCAATATTGTGTGTTGTATTACTATATATACATTATTCACGATCTATGACTATGATTGAAATTCATGTAAATCATTGAAAGGATTGATCATTAGAAAGAATTATACAATTTTATTTTTGTCTTGTCCTGTGATGCGTACTAATACTTTCATCTCAAATACAATCACATTTGGATATATACGCGCACTAGCCATTAGTACAGCTATCATCGTATATACATCTTTGAAGCTGCAAACCCATATGAGTGGAGTGATCAATAAGCCAGCTAAAGTTAAGCAATCCTTCCTCTGAGTAAGAATACAAGTCCTGAGTTTCTAGTCGCGATGCACTCAACATTTCTTAACCATCATAATCTCTCTCGCTCACCATATTCTAGATGTGCAATTCATTTTATGAGGGAATCCTATGCTGTATATTCTATACTTATGAGTATTCTAAGTATACGAATTATTCAATCATTTTCGAATCATCATTCTCATTGTTTATAACACGATACTCAATAGTCGATGCCTGATAAATACTACTTTAATTAATGCGACTCATGTATAAATCTGATTATTTACTCGCTATCAGTCTGATCTAATGATACCCTTGCGTTTGTGTCCGTGAATATCTCGCGTGTACCTAGAGACATCTGATTTAGATTTTATCAATCCTCTCTGTATCTCTCCTAATTATTGTGCTATTGAGAGGTGGGCCGATATCATATATCACTACTACCTGTATCTGTTTTCGTCGTCATAAGGTCTAATTTTTCTTTCAACTAGCATTTTACTCTCATCATCCTATATTCGTCTAACTCCCTTCTTTTTATAAAGCTAACCAATATCGAATATCTACTTATAGTATTTTTATTTACCTACTACCCTCAATATTCTTAAGCGCTAATCATATATCAGTACTAACTTCACCTAGAGTGCACTTTGTTGACTTATTCCAACACCTGACGCGCCTATACTCTATCCACTAATCTACTCATACAGAAGACCCTACGAACGTTGTCTGCGTGAATCTCAGCCCTCTCAATTTGTATCTACACCACACCGATTAGAGTAGCGTCTCGTGTTTACTCATAGCTCGTTCTAGAGTCTTTGAATATCCGACCGTATTCACTTAAACTATTTCCTTTAGTTCCTAATTTTTACTTTAACATCCATACCACTTATTCATACTAAACCTGATATATGAGATCGTGATCATATGATATCTTGCTCGTCGTGTTTCTCTTGAGATTTAATGCATATGAACATCGAGAGACCATATCCGAATGATTGACTTACGTGCAAGCGGTCTTCTCGACTAATTACTTATTTGCTTGTGTTCTCATGTTCTGAGAATTTAGTTATTTGCTATTATGCTTTATAAAATGCAGTATTAGCATTGATGATGTCTTATTACTCACAAACAAACTATATATCCCATTTAGAGTGGTACCACTTTATTGGTGAATGACTATCCCATAACTGTTACGAATGCAAGATAGGACTTCTTAAAAAAAATCCATAGAGTCTGCTCAGAGCCAATATCTTCTATCCATGTTACTCCATCCCCAATGATCCTCAGGTGAATATTTCTTTTAAAGCAAATGTCACCCTGTGTTGAAAAAATCTTATGGAATGTAACATTCGATAATCGAGTGATCATCCAATAACCATCAACACTTCTTGCATGCCTTCATACCAATTCTCCCATGCCATAAACTCCTTACTATACATTAACACCGTAGTCAATCTTTTTCATTTAAGTTATTCTTATATTTTATGAAAAAATTCTTGTATCCAAAGTTAATCGATCTTCGACTCGAAATTACTAATACATCCGGAAAAACGATCTCCGCGCAGGTGGTGCGCACGATCCCTAAAATGGAGTGACTCATGGCATTGAGTCTACTCGACTTCATGAACAGTGCAATCAATTACTCCTATTAATAAATGTGTGCTCCGTATAGGAGGGATTGTATGTCACAGGTCTCCCCGGAGTCTCTATCTCTTTGATCTGTAGCTCACTACAAGGTCTAAACCACCTATGAAGACGTATTATAATTTTTATATTATAACTCCCTCCATTATGATATTAATTCCCTCTCGATGGAGAACTTGATAGTTATCTATGACCTGTTATTATATTCATTATAGAACAAGAATAAATATATTAAATATTATGTAGTTATCTCTGTGAAACATAATATAGAGTCTTCTAGGAGTATATCTCAAATAATGATTCACATTAGTAATAATAGTGTCCAAAATAGTGTAACAATAATAAATCCCTAGGAATTATATGTACATATTTATAGAATTAAGTAGGACCATTAGTTGATATTTTTTTGTGGATGTGAACGATAGATAAATAATAATAATCATATACTACTTATTCTTATAGCGCGCGTTATAAAAATCATAATGGCACGGGTTGGTCCGAGTCAAATATATTTAAGCCATTTGTAATGATTGTCACCCTCATAACATGCTTACACTTACCTATAATATTACTCCTACTAATTAACTCACTTTATTATTTACTGTGATCTATTGTTGATTAATACATTATATATCATTGATTCATAATATGTATACTTAATATGATTCTATATATTAATATATTTTAATTATCTTAATTTAGTTTATTTATAGTTTCAATAGGATCTATTTAGAGTTTTACGTGTTCATCTAAGGTATAACTACCCGCTATAAAGCCGCAACCTGCCTGTTTTACCCCCTAAAGTTTTGGATCACTAGACATTTTATAACCACACCCAAACACTACTGACTTTTTTTACCCCAATTCCAAGTATTTATTTGACTTGACTCTTTTGTTTTCTTTGGTTTCCTCCCTTTAAAGCATTTTTCGTTTTTTAGCTATTCTTACTATAGACAATAAGATACTGTCTTTCTCCCTATTATTTATTGGTTTAATAGGTTCTCCTCACTAACTTACCCGTTAGAAGGATTTGAAAATAGAGTATTTTTTGTCCCATATCATAGTGTTCTAGCCATTCTTTTAATGCAGCACTCGAAGGCTAAATTCAGTAAAATCAGGATAAATCCATGAGATTGGTGGAATCACCGATTTCATTCCCCTCGCAGATACGACTTTTTTGGATAAATCTCCTCTATTGAGTCTATTTATCTTGTTCAGTGTGATCAACTGATTCCATTGTCATGGAAATTTCATATCTTTATAAAATTACTATAAATTTCCTCTAAAATACACCCCCGACCACAACTCAGTGCTTATTTTTATATTTTGGGTCTTGTTGTTTCTTTGACACCAACAATATGATAGTGCTTGGAAGATCTTACTCTATCTCAGAAAAATTGTGGAGCTCTTGTAATGGCTTTGTCTTCATGAATTTTTGCCATATTTAGAATTTTATTATCCCTCGTCTCCAAAGTGTGTACTAAGAAGTAACACATTTATCCCTCCCCTCAAAAGGGAATTCTTTTGGTATGTTTTATGGATAGTAAACTTTAATGAAAAGTTTGGATTTTTTTCTTCAGATATACCTGTTTAAAAGACAAAGTAAATCAGTAAATCAGTATGAACTGCAAGAGATCGACACCGTTCCCAATATCCATGCGGACCTGTGCTTTAGATGAGTCTGTCGGTTGGAATTATTATCAATACTTGTGGCCAGATCCATATTCACCGAAGTTGCGCGTATGATGATTTTAAAGAATAAATTGAACTTTTAGATTTTGGGTCGTTATGTGAGGACCTTGGTGTGTGTGAAGAAAGTGGCGGTAAAGTAGGTTTGATGGGGTGGGTTGTTATAAACATTAAGTCCTCCCACCAAGGAAAAGGCTGTGTCTCTTAATTGGTGTCGAGTTGTGTTTGCGGGTTTTTGTTTCTTTTAAAAATAATTTTTCTTTTGCTCTACCCCAATAATAACCTAAGGGGTATTAATACTCGCGTTTCTCTCTTCAAATTACAGGGGATTTCTGAGTGGAACTTAATTATACACAGTATGTGCCTATTCCTCTACGAGATCTCCCGTAGGTTCAAACCCACCTCCCAGCTCATCATAACTTTCCAGATAATAAGTCCCGACTAGGCCTCTGATACCGGACAACTACAGAACGTCCAACCCACACCCAATCCCCCACTCTGCTAGTTCCTCCATAGGGCCCATTCTGTATTCTATTGATCTAGTAGGATCCCCTGTAATGTCTATTGACTCTACTTGATTGTTATCTTATGGATCATGTGAATAATTGAAATTCAGAAAGTTTCAGCTATTATATAGCTGAGAGGTGAATTGCAAAACAGGGGAAGAAGATAGAGTGGAAGATATAACAAGCAAAAACTTTTAAAGATTTAGATTATTTGAGTTTTTTGAACGGAATTATCTTGGTAGGGAGAACCAATTTATGCGTCATGATTTGGTAATATTGGTGCACGTAGAAAATGAAATTTGTGATTATGTGGTGTGTGTAAGAGTTTTATGCGGAAGTATAATGGCTGTTTAAAATATGCTGTAATCGTTGTAATTAATGAGAAATGTATCTTTCTTATTATTGTTGATGAGTGATTTACTTATATAGGAATAGAATTTAGACATGTAGAAGGGATTGTTCAGTTTCATGTTACCTTAAAGCGAGAAGTATATAAAACTCAGTTATCAAAACAGATGAAATTTCGGAAACTGCAGGTATCACAGCGTGAACTGCTTACCAATTAAGACGATGTTTGCCTCCATTGATCTAAATAGTCTGATTGAGTCATAAAGCGTATGATCTATTAGTAAAGTTCAAGATGTTATACATAGGTTTTGTATGGTTGTTGATAACAGTATACATACAAGTAAATGGTCATTTGCTGGTTGTCTCTCTGAGTTGTTGGTTGGTGTTGTTGTATAATGTTTAGTTTGTTGTTATGTTGTGGTGTTAGTGTGTGTACTGGTGCACTGTCTCCCGTTGTTAAATTAAGTGTCAATTAGAGCCTTCAAAGCGTGTTTGCAAAACTAGGGAAAAACCAATGTTACGATATTACACTGGTTGTCTTAGCGATGAGCCCATTTACGTTATTCTCTGATAGATTTATAAAAAATCTATTATATCTGAGTTATTTTAATATATAATTATAACTGTAGGAGTAATAATTTTTCTGATTACCTTTTCACAAATAAACCTGATTTCTGTTTCTATCGTTGCACTAATATCGGTCAATTTGTGCATGAATGATTAGGCAAATAACATTGCAAAGACTTAAACACACATCCCCTTTCAGCGTGAAAAAAATAGGTATCGCATTTGAAAGGACTGATCCAATTTTCCCTTACTCTTTCGTAGACATTCTCTGTTTTACTTATTTATATTAAACGACAATTCCATAAACTGAGACATATGATACTCTATGATTGTTGTTGTATATCGCCCTAAATGTGTGTTCATATCTTTATGAGTAATAGGGATTTTAATGATAGTTTACGATAGAATTGTCACTTGTTAATCGTGAAGTTTCTTCTGTTATAATCCGTGTCTGGATAGTGTCATAGTACAATTACAGAGTATTGTGATAGATATGTGTATGACAGTTTACTATTTATTTTCTCGTGCGTTTCTCTAATCTACATAGAGTCCCTTCGTATCGCGTCATATAAAATCTAAGTAGTTGCTGCAAGAATAGAGTGATCATTTATCAGGGCCTATTATTTATTACTCTTTATTACTTTTGGTAATATAATATACCTATAATAGTAATGATATTTTTTTTTATTTGCAATTTATTTATACAATACATCTTAAATAGACTCTCTAAGTTGAATAAATTATTTAATATATACATTCAATAACCTATATATTAATAATCGTACTTAAACGTAATATAAACGACACATTTCTCATGTTTGATAATAAAAATAAAGTTTCCCCTAGGTTCTAAATTGTGTGATTAATTTCCTACACCAATTTCTGTGAATTCTATTGATTCAATTATTTGGATCTATTGATACCGTTAAACTTGGTCAAATCTTCATAGATGTTACACTATATTTTTCTCTTTACAAAGTAAAATTTCTCTGCGGATTTAAATCGACCTTCAGCTGTGTAAATGAATGACGTTGGAATTTCTGCGTTTGTCTTTTTTTTTTTATGTATTACTCTGTAATAAAATAATCTGATTAATATAACTGCTAACCTTACTTTATATTCGATTCGTAAATAAATCTAATAACTTGTCGTAACCGATTAACTTGGATATTACCTATAATCTTAGTTAATATATTATGTGTAGTCTTTTTGTAAACGTATTTATACTCAACATTAAAAAAGATTAAAGCATGAATTTTTGCATTACCCCCTACCTCTAAAGCTCTCTCTAGATCTTACAACATCAAGTTCCAAACTACTAAAAGCAGTTAAATCAGTATTAAATTAACACTTACAAACCACTCTAAAACTAGCTCCTACCATCTGCACTACTAAGGTACTACATAATAGGTCTAGTTTAACAATTATCTACTACTCAACTCACTTAATTAATACAATCTACTTAATATGACCTCAAAGTCCACTAATTTTACATCACGACACTTAACAACTAACAACACTAACACACTAACATACACCATTATATAAATAACAAAATTAGTAATATATCATTAGAGATCACCTTTATTTATATCATTTATGTTTAACATGCTTAGTATCTTCCATAGCTAACATTATGTTTATTTACTTAATCAAATCTCATTTTATTCATAATTTATTATGAGTTTTTTAGCGTTTGTATTCACATGACTCTTAATCATTATTTGTCTACTGATGTATTTATTCATCAGCATGAAGTGTATATTATTTACCTTTATTTTTCCTCCTATATATGCTTTTAGTGTGAAGATATATACAAATATTGTTATATAAAATATATATTATTATTATGCCATATATTTATTTATTAATATCAAATCACACTTCTTATCGTAATGTATTATTGCTTGTAATTGTATAAATGGGTTATACTATATTTATAGTTAGTAATCTCCTATTAGTAATACTTTATATATTATTTAAATATATTCTCTCTCTCAATACTAATTTTAATATAACCTTTTAAATAGTTTAAATAGCTCAGTAATATACATCCTATATGATAAACTTTCAAAATAGTGATAGTGGAACCTACAATATAAACGCTACCCATCCCACGCTCAACACCCCTACAAGTTTACTAGTACTTAAAGGCCATTCCTTTTTGTATTGTATCCATAATTGTTTATCATTGATCTAAAATATGTAAGAATGCGTATTTTTTATAATGAAATCTATTATTATCTATTAGTACATTGTATAGTATACCCATTTTAAATATTTTAGATGGTTATGTTAATATCATATTCTCTCCAATATCAAATTTATTATTTATTATTAACGATCAGTAATCTATAAATTTTGACTCAAATAAAATAATTTATTTCTGGCAATGTTTTTTTATAATATCTGTCATTCATTATTACCTCCTACTGAATAGAAACGTCTCGCGTAATGTTGATAACTATGATACTAAATACGGTACATTTATTAAATGCAGAAAGAAATAATTATAATATATTACATTAAATATAATTATTATTGATATATCGATATAATACTTTCGTCTGTAGTATACGTGTAGTGACTCACCTCTAATCCCTACTCATTCTGATGTAATTTCATAAGTACTCAGCCATCTTATCCCCTCTGTGGAAATCTTATTATGTATCTAAGTATCGTGAGAATCTAGTGTGTGTCTATTATTAAGATCATGAATTGCCTGTATTAGGCTATACTCTTCAGGAAAAAAAAACTTTATTATTATTTTTTTATTAATAAGCGTGTTGATGAAAAAGAAATCTACAATAAGTCGACTTTAGAAGTCTATTAAAAGCTCGCACACTAGACCTGAAACAGTACCCAGTAAATTACAAATTATAAATATTAAAGTAACTACCAAAGATTTTTCTGAAAACTTGTCACTCCCCGTGATGCTGGCAAAAGTTCTGTAGGATATTGAACATAGACTACAATATCCTATTATTTCAGTTACGTTTTTCTTATTTTATTATATGATATTTCAAGTCGTCCTTCTTATTTAGAGTTATGCTCTTTATATTATACTAGACACTTCTTATTCTACCTTATGCCTATTATTTAGAGTTAGGTTTGCCTTATTTTAGTAGCTATATAGTATTTTATGCTATATTTTCTTTATTTTATTATATAGTATTTCAAGTTAAGTCCTTATTTAGAACTAGGCTCTTTTAATTAAACTAGGCTCTCCTTATTTTGCTTTACGCCTATTATTTCAGTTAAGTTTTTCTTATTTTATTATATGATATTTCAAGTTAAGTGCTTCTTATTTAGAGTTAGACTTTATATTAGGCTAGGCTCTCCTTATTTTGCTTTAGGACTATTATTTCAAGTTAGGTTTTTCTTATTTTTTGTGTATAGTATTTCAAGTTAGGTTTACCTTATTTTATTATAAGGTATTTTAAGTTTTCTTATTTAGAGTTAGACTTGATATTATACTAGGCTCTCCTATTATTCTTTAGGCCTATTATTTTCAAGTTAGGTTTTCCTTATTTTATTATATGGTATTTCGAGTTAGACTTTCCTTATTTTATTATATGGTATTTCAAGTTAAGTCCTTATTTAGAGTTAGGCTCTTTATATTATACTAGTCTCTCCTTATTCTGCTTTACACCTGTTATTTTAAGTCAGGTTTTCCTTATTTTATGTTAAGCCCTTTAATTATATAGTATTTCAAGCTAAGTCTTTCTTATTTAGAATTAGGTCTCTTTATGTTATACTAGGCTCTCCTTATTTTGTTTTAAGCCTATTAGGTCAAGTTAGATTTTCTTTATATGCTTTAGGAGCTCATTATTTTTGTAATGTTCAATTTATTTTAAGCTAGGCCCTTCTATATTTGTATTGGGCTCTTTATCAAACTAGGCTCCTTATTTTGTTTTGCTACTTTTTCAAGTTTTCAAGCTAGGTTCCTTTTCATTTCAAGTTTTGTTTTCCTAGATTTTATCTATATTATTTCACATTAGGTCCTCCATATTTTGAGTTAGGCTCTTTTATATTTTGTTATTTTGTTTTATAAGCTCTTCTTATTTTGTTTTATACCAATTATTTCAAACTAGGCTCTCCTTATATCCTTTTATTTCTTATTTTGTTCCAAGTATGATTGTTTTAAGGCCCTTATTTACTTTACTTTCATTTTTTTTAAGCATGTTGATAAATATTTTTCTAATATTTATATTCAAAATTATTATTTTAATTAAACGCTATTAAAATATTTTAACAACCTTATTTTAAATCTATTTTATTTCATTTAATGCTTATTTTTTTTTAATGAAAGTTTACATCTCTTGTGCATATTCCTATTGCAGGAAGGGAACTTCTCTAGGTAATTTCTACCTAGGATACGGGCTAGGGATCGAACCCGCGCCGTTGCCATGCGACTTTGTCGCTCTAACCGATTGAGCTCACGGTAGACAGCTTATATTGAATTATTATACCTATAACCCATAACACCATTGTTAACACCTAACTTGAAATATAATCAATTGTTAAATTTACTCCACAATCATTAATTATTTTACCACAGAAATTTTTCGATAGTTAGATTTAAAAAAAAAAAAATGATCGTACTTGAGAGCACATTTTAATTAAGCTATATTTTGTAATGTCGATTTTATTTTCATTTTCAAAGTTTGAAAGTTGAACGTTCAAAATTCTTTTCACTTTTCTTCATTTTTCCTACCTGATTTTCAATATATTTCCTTCCTCAAAGATATACTAAATTATTTATATTTTTTGAATCTTTCTATTATTGTGAATAAAATTGTTTGTGTTGTCATATTTTGTATTTTTTGTTATTTTTTAGAAATAAATTATCTATCTATATATCTATCTATCTATAAGTAAAAAAAGGGCATGGTTGAGTGTGGCTAAAAGCCAACTTTGAGGTCTTAAAAGAAAAGGTGTATAGAAATATATAAGAGAGAAATGATCAAGAATGGAGGCGATATTGTGATTGACAGGATATGGAAGTTGTGTAACAATGCGTTTATGGAGGGTATAGTTCTAAAGGATTGGAGGAGAGCAGCAATAGTACCCTTATAAGATAGGGGAACTATAGGGTGAATTACTTGAGTGTTGTAGGTAAGATATATGCTGGTAATTTGACTGAAAGAGTGCGTCGAGTGACTGAGAGACTGCTTGGTTAAGAACAAGGTGCATTTTCAGAAGAGAGAATATGGCAGACAATTTTACATTTAAACAAATTAGAGAGAAGAATAAAAAATTGTTTAAGTTTTATGGACTTTCAAAAGCCGTACGACAGGATTAATAGGGAAGCTCTGTGGCGGGTGTTAGAGATTGATGGTGGTGGTGGTAGGCTTTTGAATGAAATTAAAAGTATGTATATCGATAGTGAAGCGTGTGTAAGAATAAATGGAGTTGAAAATTAATGGTTTAATATTAATAGTGGAGTGAGGCAGCAAAGTGTTATGTCTCCTTGGTTATTCAATTTGAATATGAATGAGGTTATGAAAGAATTAAGGGAAGGGGAAGATGCTAGACTCATGAAGAATAGAAGAGAGTGGAATGTGCCCTGTTTATTATACGCTGGTGATTTGGTTTTGTATGACGAATCTTCAGAAAGTTTGAGAGGATTGGTAGTGTGTTTTGCAGAGTATGTAGAAAGAGGGGTTTAAAAGTAAATGTTGATAAGAGTAAGGTGATGATATTGAGTGGGGAGAATCCGCGGTATGAAATCATTTTGAATGGTGAGCAATTGGAACAAGTATCTCAGTTTAAATATTTAGGCTGTTGGATGAAAAGGGAATTAATGATGCAGAGTGTAGTAGGAAAGTTGTGAATGGTAGAAAGGTGGCTGGTGCAATTAAATCCTTGGTAAATACAAAGGCACTAAGTCCTTAGTGCGCTATGCTTCTGCAAGAAGGTATGCTATTAAAGGTGTTATTGTATAGTAGTGATACTATGTAGTGGAATATGAGGTATATATGTAAAGTGCAATCTGTTCAGATATTTAATCTACGGGAGTGTTATGTGTGATAAGAATTGATAAAATGGAGAATGAACGTGTTTGGGAATTGTGTGATGTGAAGAAACGTGTAAATGAGAGAATAAAAAAGTGTTTTAAGATGGTTTGGTTATATGGAAAGGATGGATGATAATCGGTTGGTTAAGCTGCTTTATATTGGTGAGTGTGGTTTGAATCATCCGGATGGGTGACCAAAGAAAAAGTGGATTGAGTCATTAAATTAATATCTGAAGGAAAGGAATATGAGCTTGTATGAGAGAGGCGAAAAGAAGGTGCATTATAGGAGTGAATGGCGCGGTTTTGTGAGAGGTGTAATGTTGCGGGTTTCGCCCAAGGGATGAACCATACATTGACGAGATACCATAGTGAGGGTTCGTCGCTGTTCTGTGAAGTCTGGGGCTGAATTTTTGTTTTAGCAGCGTAATAGGAACTCTTATAGGTTCGGATTATATATATATATATATTATATAATATATATATATATATAATATATTATCTATATATATATATATATATTATATATATATAATACTATATATATATTATATATCGGTCAATTGTGCATTAGTGAATCTCATCGTGAAAATGTATTAGTATTTTTTCCAAGTCCGTATATATATATATATTATATATATAATATATATATTATATAGTATATATATTATATATATATATATATATATATATATATATATATATATATATATATATTATTATATATAATATATGTATAATATATTATATAATAATATATATTATATAATATAATATATATATATATATATATATATATATATATATATATAATAAATATATATATAATAAAAATAGGGAAATATATATATATATAATATATATATATATATATATATATTTATATATATATATATAGTATATATATATATAATATATATATATATATAATTATATATGATATATTTATATATATATATTATATATATATATATATATATGATATATATGATATATTATATAATAGTATATAATATATATATTGATTATAATAAGATGCTTCTATTATGAAAAATCAGAAATATCATTTTCGTTAGATTAGTATACAAAAATAATTCTAATGATTAATAAAAATTGCTTTATTTCTGAAAGAAAAGCATTAAAATTCTATTCCTTAAATTTGACAGTGACATAAATTTTAATTATAAAAAATTGATTAAAAACGAAAATATCTGCTCTACTATTTGTTATGTCACATTATCCATATTTATTGCAGAAATATTAACCTTTTTTCTAAGTTAAAATTAAATATTTCCATTTAATGAGCAGTATTGTTTCCGATGAGAAAAATATTTCAGATTGATTTCCAGTTCAGATTCTAAATAACTTTATATAACACCTTTATTTAAAAAGAAATTATATATATATATATATATATATATATTATATATATATATATGATATATATATAACTATATATATATATATATATATTATATATTAATATATATATTATTATAGTATATAATTATATATATATATATCATATATAGTATATATATATATATATATATAATATATATATATATAATATATAGTACATTTATATAAATATAAAATATATATATATATATTATATATATATATATATATAGTATATTGCACCGATACCAAAAATTTTAGTCCGATACTGATACAAGTACTCCACAATTTTTTTCAATACTGCTGATTCCAAAATTTTGCCGATACCGATACTTTTATCCCTATATGAATTAAAAGGCCTAATATAATATATATATAATATATAATAATATTATATGATATATAGATTATATATATATATATAGTGATATATATATATATATATACTATATATATATATATAATATATATATATATTATTATATATAGCTATATATATATATAAATATATATATATATCTTTCTTTTATACCTCTTTTCCCCCAAGACTGGGGTAAGGTGCGTATCGTGCATCGGAAAAGAATAGCAGTAGAAAATATGACAAAAGCGAGAAAAGAAAGCCCAGCCTTACCGGCACCTCTAAACGCATGAGTTTCAAAGGAACTCGTCGCAATCAGAAATCCACCCTAAGCTTCATGGGACCGCGACGGATCCTCACTTTGGTAAATCGTCAAGTGTAGGGTTCATCCGCCTGGCCAGGTGGGCCACAACCATACCCGCCATTACACACCCGCGCGGCTTTTCTCTTCCTATCATGGCACACTTTATTCTTCGCCTCTGTATAACTCACATCTCTCTCCTGCAAACATTCCTTTAACTTGACTTAATCCACTTTTTCTTCCGTCTCCCCAGCCGGTCGGTTCCCAACACACTCACCTTTATACATCCGCTTAAAACAACCGACTATCAATCATCCTTTCCAACATGACCAAACCATCTCGACATACTTTCATTTATTTCTCGTTTTACCTCCCTTTCTTCACACCTACAAATCTCTCTAAATACGTTCGTTCCTACTTTTTATCAAATTCTTCTCACACCTAGCACGCCCCTAAGATGTCCATCTGAACACATTGAACTTAGATCTATACTTCTTATCCAGACCAAAGTCTCACTACTATATAATAACACTAGGTAATAACATAACCCTCATGCAAGACCCTAGCGCACTCCAGACTTAAGTCCTTTTTACATTCACCAACGATTTAATTGGCCCAGCCACCTTCCCTTCCATTCACAACTTCCTGCTACTACGACTCTGGCATCATTCCGTTGCACACTTCGTCAAACCCATACACCATACTCCTAAAATATTTAAACTCAGACATACTTTAAACATACTCAACATTTTAAAACATAACTTCAACAACTGAGGACTGTCCTCACTTCACAACCTTACTCTTATCTTATCTACGTTTACTTTCAAGCCCCCTCCTTTTACACAACCCTGCCAAATCTCTCAACAATTCCTCTCAAACTCTCTCAGATTCACCCCACACAGAAACCAAATCATCCGGCATATAATAGGTAGGGCACCCTCCAACTCATCTCCAATTCTGCTCATCATTCTACACTATGTTTCCCGCCACCCCCGCACTTAATTCTTTTCATTAACACCCCATCCATCATACACAGTGAAAACCAGGGAGACAAACACAACACTGTCCTCACTCCGGCTATTAATTCACTAACCAGATCACCTCTCGACACCCATCTTATTCTTCAAACACGCTCACTATCCTCAATACCATACTTTTGATTGCATTCAGAAGCCTACCACTTAACACCTGCCATAGAGCTTCCCTATTAACGCTATATACGCCTGTTGCAAATCCAAAAACCTAAATACAATTTATTCTTCTTCTCCCTTATTTTCTCAAATCATTTGTTCAATGTAAAAATTTATCCACACATCCTCTCCTAGACTCCTTAACGCACCTTGTTCTTCACACAATCAGTCCTTTAATCACTCGACGGCATCTCTTTCGACCAAATACCAGCATATATCTTCCCTACAACCACTCAATAAACTTATTAACCTATAATTTCCCCTATATTTCTACAGTTCCCCTTATCTCCTTACCCTTATATAAGGGTACTAATTACTGCTCTCCTCCTTGGAACTATACCCTCCATAAACGCTTTATAACAACAACTTCCAATCCCAATCAATCACTCATCTCGCTCGTTCTGATTATTTCATCAGTAAAATTTCATCTATTACCTGCATGAATTTATACATCTTCAAGACTTTCCTCACTCTACCGCATTAACCTCCTCAGCTTGCTAATAACCTCATTCCCCAAAATAGCCTATTCGCTTCTTTGGCACTGGAATGCATCAACCCACACACATTCAAATATCGCCTCTTCATTACTGCCAATATTAGGTCCGATTTTCGAAGTGTTCTTTCCACAACTCCCCTCAACATCCATTTCAATCAGTTACAAAAGAGCACCATCCCATTCATTATTCTAAGCAGATTGCCTTTATTCTCATTCTTAACCTTTCGCGCTTCTTCCAGAAGACTTCCTATTCCCTTTTAAGTCCCCATTCATCCTCCTTCCAAACTGTTGCAATATAGAAAATTAATGACATCCTATCGTATGTCACCTTTTAGTATCTCTTTTTCCTCCCTTTTATATATATATAGATATAATAGTATATATATATATATATATATATATATATATATATATATATATATATATATATATATATATAATATATGTAAGTGATAGTATATATATATATATATACATATATATATATATATATATATATATATATATATATATATTGAAGCACTGGTTAACGAAAACATACTATTCTCTGCACTGGACGGTATCGTTTAGAATGCGGCTCGCACATTAAGATCATCTCGTTTTTAAAAATAAAAGTTTTAAAAAATTATATATATATATATATATAATAATATATATATATATATATATATATATATATATATAATAGATAATATATATATATATATATAATATATATAATTATATTATATATATATATATAATAATTATATATATATATATTATATATATATTATATATATCAGGGATGGCGAGTTCGAAAAAAAAACAACCGACTCCCGACTCGACTCCCAGAGTCGACATGTAAAAACAATCGACTCCCCTCGACTCGACTCCTTAAGAGTCGATATTTTTAAAAAACTGGAATTCCGACTGCCCCCGACTCCCAATGGAAAATTTCATTCACACACATTTTGTACGAGTATTTTTTAACTTTTTATTTAGATTTTAAACCATAAAGTCTCAAATACTTTAAAAGTAGTTTAAATCTGTATTGTAAATACAACTTATACAGAAATGTATTTATTAAAACAATTTTAGATAGCCTAAATTAAAGTATTTAAATAACTGCCCAGCTCTGATATATATTATATATATATATGTATATATATAATATATATATATAAAAATAATAATATATATAGTATATATATGTATTAATAATATATATATTAAATATTATATATATATATATATATATATAATATATATATATATAGGTGAAACTAAAGAAGTTACCCGCATGATATCTCGAAAACTAAGATAGGTACAAGAAAACTGATAACATATATGGAATCAGCGTATGAAATTTGTATGGAAAATGAAAAAAAAAAAATTTATTTTTTTTAATTTTTTTTTATATCTCCAAAACTACGATAGGTACAAGAAAACTAAATAAACATATTTAGAATCAGCGTATGAAATATGTATGAAAAAAGTTTTTTTTTTTTTTTTAACTAAAAGAATACCCCAGGGTAAACCGCAAAGATGCAAAGAGTCGGGGTCTCTCGGCCTCCTGGGGGACGACGGGGTAGGACTATTTTCCCCCCCTCCGGGGAGGGTCTCCGGAACCCCCGCTCTTTGGTATTTGGGTGTCGCGGGGGTTCCTCCGCCCCTCCCCTACGGGGTATGGAAAAACGTCCCGCCTCTGTCCCACCGTCGGCTCGAGCCCCACTAAAAGAATTTTATACGCTGATTCCATATATGTTATTAGTTTTCTTCTACCTATCGTAGTTTTGGAGATATAAAAAAAAAAAATAAAAAAAAAAGTAAATTTTTTTTTTTCATTTTCCATACAAATTTCATACGCTGATTCCATATATGTTATCAGTTTTCTTGTACCTATCTTAGTTTTCGAGATATCATGCGGGTAACTTCTTTAGTTTGGCCTATATATATATATATATATATATATATATATATATATATATATATATATATATATATATATATATATATATATATATATAATATATATAATTATTCAAACTAAAATCTTATATATTTATAAATAAATATATATGCATATATAAAAATTATAAATTTTTAGAAGACGAACAATCCTATCTCAAAACCTTGACCCTAGCAACAAAGCTCGAACCGGGACTGAGGGAATACATTGGTGGATATGCTGGTCCAATTTTAGTGCGGATAAAAATCAAAGTAAGTCATTTCTCTAAAACTCAATAGTTACAGCTAAAAGGAATACATTTTTGGAAATCCTGGTAAAATTTTAGATAGGAATGTAAAAAAAATAAAAAATATAATAAAAAAATTATCTTAATAAATTATATAATGGAAATTAATAAAGCATATTTAGAGGCCTTTTATTGGGTTGCTGCGTGTTAAATTTCACTTACGTGCTTTCTAATTTTTTTATTAAATTTTTGCTTTTTTTATAATCTAAAGAATATCCCAAGTGTTGAGTTTATGAGGGCTTCTGTCTATCTCTTGATTTGGCAGTTATTCGGGGTCTCATCGGCCTTTCCGGTTGGAACTACTTGTAGGACTTATTAATTCCGCCTCCTCCTTTCCTGTGGATGGTCCTGAGATCTCCCCAGCTTTCTTGGTATCTTGTTGGTGTGGATCGCGGGGTCTTCGTTCTCGCTCCTTCTTTCTCTTCTCTATCGTTTTTGTGGTTGATTGTGAAATGTACGTCCCCTTCCGTTGTCTGCTCTACGATCTGGCTCGAGCCTCTCCTATAATTGCCGTTGTAATGACTTTATCATATGAGAATATAGGTTTATTTATAAAGTATTTATTTCTTTATTCCCTTATGTTGTTAGAAGCAGCTTTTAAGTTATTTCGCTCTTCCCCCCTTCTTCCAGAATTATAAATATATAGCCAATTTTTTTTTTATGCATTGAGCTGCTATTTAGGGGTATAACAAAGGATGCTACGCTTTTATTTCGATTTCCATGCTAGCCTTATGGTTAGAGAGAGTCCGATTAGATATGTGTTATTTTTTTTTTTTTTTTTTTTTTTACATGTTTCTCTGTAAAATTTTGACAAGGATTCGCTTTATAATTTGGATTTCGTTTGTGGCTTTAAGATAGCTTATGTTGTTGAGTTTTTTTTTAGGTTAAGTAGTGCATGGTCTAGCGGGACTTTGGCCATATATAATATATTATTATTAGTGATTTTTTATTAGTAAGTTATTATTATTATTAGTAATTATTATATATTAATATTTTTTTTGTATATATTTATATTTATTTTTTGTGGAGCTCTTCAATATTTACTAATAGTTTATTGATTGTTATTGTATATATTTGTTATTGCATATTTGATTATTATTATTTTTTATATTTATTTTTTTTATATTTTTTATTTATTGATAATATTATATTATTTTATATATAATTTTATTTTTTGGATAAGTGCAATTATTATTAATAGATTCTGTTACCGTAACACGTTACACTATAATAAATAGTCTCCGTTCTCGTGACGTAACGTCATCACTATCACTAGTTCTCCAAGGCTTGTTAACTGTGATCGTCAATTGGTTTAGTTTTATTCATAGTTTCGATAATATAAATTATTATTTATTATTTTTTTTATATATTATCTTTTATATATTAGTATATTAGTTAGTTATATTATTAGATATATTATTATTATAATATAGTTTTTTATTATGTATTATTAATTATTTTATTTTTAATTTTATAGTATACGTTATAGTATTCAAACTTAGCCCAGTCATAATAGGAGTATAATATATTATATATATATATTATATATATATATTATAATATATTATATTATATTATTATTTAATTATATATTTTATAGTTTATATATTTAGTTATAGATTAATTTTTTGTATATATATTTTAAATAGTTTTAATGATATTATTATTATTTGATTATTTTTTTATTTTATATATATATATTTTTTATATATTTTAGTATATATGTTTTTGTATATGTTTTTTTTACCTGTTTATGTTTTTCGTTACTCCGTCAGTTTTCTGGTATTATTAATTTTCATATTAGGTATATTATATTATTATTTGTTATATTATAATATAGTATTTTATTATATTATATTATTTTTTTTTTATATATATATATATGATATATATAATATATATCATATATATATTTATATAATATATTATAGTTATGTTTGCTATTATATATATTCTTGTTTTTTTATAATATATTTCTAATAATATTTTTTTTTTTTGATTTCTGCTAACAGTGCAATTTAAGGGGTGTATCCGGAATATGATGTCAAATAATATATTAGGTGTATACCTAGTTTGGCTGTTTTTTATTTCTGTTACTGCGTTCTAGTTTAATTGTTTTATTTTAAAACTAAACTGGTTTGACCTTGTTTTCAATTGTGGTTAAATTCTCAAGTGTATCGGGTTTGACCTTGTTTTCAATTGAATCTGGTTTGACCTTCAATTCAAGTGTATTAGGTATGACTCTCAATTCAAATGTCCATCTGGTTTGTCCTCGCTATTCGGCTCGAGCCCACTCTGATTTTGTTGCTTTTAATTTTTTTTTTTTATCAATGTTTTTTATCTATTTTTGTAATTAGTTGCCTAATAACACGGCTTATTTTCTCGAAATATGTTTATATTGTTGTGTTTTTTTCTGTAAAGTGTTTTCGGCTTGGATATACAATATGATGTTTGTTTTTTTTTTTTTTTTTGATTTTTTTTTTTTTATTGGAGAGCTTATATCGCCGATTTCATAAATAATATCATTTGTTTTCTGTAATGTTTTTGAACTTTCAGTATTTTTCATTTTTCTATAAATTTTTAAGTGTGATTTTTTTTTTTTATGTATTAATTTGTGATTGTGTGTTTTTTGTTTTTTAATAATTTATTTAAAATTATTTTCGTATTTACTGTGAATTTCATGGTCCGATGTCAGGCTCTTAACTGACATTTTGTCTATCGTTAGTATATCTAAAATAGTTATTCTAATTATTAAAAAAAAAAATTATAGAAAAAGTCAAAAACGGACAGAGGAGTCTTTAAAACATAACAGGCTATATTATGAATTATTTTATATTTTATATTATTATTTAGTATTAAGAAGATTTCTCACATTTAAATGTTAGTATGATGTATAAAATTGACTAATATCTTTATTTTCTATTTATATTTTATTTTATTATTAATGATTATATTTTATAGATATCACCTATTGTGGTCACTCATGTTATTTTTTTAAGTATTGTTGCTTATTTTTTTATAATTCTTAATTGTGTACCCAAGGGTAGACCCTCTGTCCCTTTGCATAGGTCTGAAGGATTTTGAGTCATGGGTCTTCGTTCGCGCGCGTTTCGTGAACAGACATGGCGTAGTTTAACTATGTTCTCCTCTCTCCCTTGTTCCTGGGAGGGGTCTCTTGGGGTTGTCGGTGGTTCCTCGGCGCCACGCTCCCCTATTTCGGGGTTAGATGATATATTCGTCGCCTCGTCCTATGCTGGGGTGAGTTCTACCTATTCGGGCCGATGCCTGCCCTATATGGCTTAGATATGATATTATCGTTATTATTTAATTTATATATATATAATATAGGTATATAGTTTGATTATTATATTCAATAATTTATTAAATGTATTATTGTAATACTATAAAAAAATTTTGTTTTAGGGTTATTAAATGTTTTTAGTATATTTTTATATCTACTTGGATCTTCATTATGGGGGCGCGAGGTTCGCGGTTCGTAACAGTATGGGGGATTTGTTTTTTCGCATATTTCCGCCGTAGTTGGAATTTGTTTTTGTGCTGAGAACTTTCCCGAGATCACCAGAGATATCTCAACAGAGGCGGGGGTTCCGAGACCTGCCTCGTTATGTGGCGTCGATCCGGGTTTTTCTACATTCTGCTGTCGTTTGGTGCCACGGGTAGCGGGAGGCCCGACTTTCTGGCCAATCGTTTTTTTTGGGTGTGTGCTACCCTTTGTGGTATCACATTAGTTATTTAGAATTGTAATTATATAATTGTTAAATCTAATGTTTAACCCGCAAGGGTATATATATTAGGTATTTATTAATTAGTGCTAATATTGTTTTATATGCAATTATTATTCTATATTTTTATTTTATATTATATATATTATTATATTTCTATATTTAATAAACATTATCATTATTTAAATAATATTTATATTTGATTTATGTATAGTTATTATGTATAATTATAAGAATATGATAATGATATTATATTTAAATATATTAGTATAATATATTTTTTTATTGTATTAAGTTTGTTTGCAGGTATGGGAAGAGTTTTTATTTTATTATTTTTTTTTTTTATTTTTATTATATATTATTTATTTATATATGTTATTATAATTTATATAAATATTTTATATAATTATATGTATTATATATGATTATATTTTTATTATATTTTCCTATTTATTTTATATTTTTAGATTTTTTAAATATATATATTTATATATATTACTTCTAATCCATTTTGAAAATACAACCTGTACGTGACTCTTGTTGATATACTTTGTTTACACAAAGAGTGATAGTCTCATAATGCTTCTATTATCTTCTCATGATGTTCAGTTCTTAAAGAACTATTAATTGCTATTCAAAGTAAAAGGAATAACATGTTGGGCTGGTATTATTTGCGGTCGCTCAATTTGTATTTTTTTTTTTTATAGTTTTTTGGTCCCTCTAGTTAAAATAAAAAAAAAAAAAATATATATTATATTTCAATAATACTAGCATATTAGGTTCTGACAGCAAAAATGAATACATGTTGTAAGAATCGCTGGTAAATTTTTATCTAATTAAATTTTGGAAATGAGAAACCATTTTGTTTTATGTATCAAGAATAAATTGTTATTGTAATTAATAGTTAATTCATGGATTAGATAAGGTCCTTATTTAGTAACGCTTTTATATGGTTCGTCGATTAATATAACTTATTGATACATTCTATAATAATTATTGCTTTTTTTTTTTATCTAAAAGATATTACCTTCCAATGATATACTATGCAACTACGGATGGCAGGTAGTCGGAGTCTCTCTGGGTCTTACGGGTATATTCTACGGGGGTATTCGACTAAATTTCCCTTCCCTTTCTTACTGGAGAGGTTCTCTTTCGGAATCTCTCCCGCTCTGGATTGGTAGTTTGTTTTTTGTTGTTTTTGCGTTGGTTCGCGGGGTCCCTTCCGCCTGCCTTACCGCTACCTGGGGTTTGGTAAAACAGTCCCCTCCTTATTTCTTTTCTCGTCGGCTTCTGAAGCCGGCGCCTAGGTGTGCATTTAATGTTTATATTTTTCATTCATTTGTCTCTATTTATTTTTTTTATCAAGTTTCAATCTTGGGTTTTTATATTGGCCTTCTTAATTGATAAGTATTTTAACTATACTTTTATATTTTATTTAAATAACAATTAATTTTTATTATTATTTATTTTTACTATTTTCTTATGGTGAAATTTATCTGTTATCGGATTTTACCTAAAAATGTATTCAATTTTTCGGCTGTTAGCTGATTTTTTGTGTGTAGTGTTTTCTGAGACATTTATTAAAAATTTGTTTTTGATTTTATTTCAGTTTTTTTTATTTTTTTTTTTTTTTTTTTTTTTTTTTTTTTTTTTATCATTCGCAGGTCAATCTTTTTGGATCCATGCATGAGACCCGCATTATGGTATTCCGTTTACTGTAGGTCATTATAAGATATGTTTTTATGATTTACATTATGTACGTGATAACGATAAAGCGGGCCTACATATATATAATTTATTTTTATATTTTATGTTATTATATTTATTTATTGTTTTTATTATGTTATATTTATTTTATTTTTTTTATTTTTTTTTTTTTATAATAATTTATTATTATTTATTTTATTATATATATTGTTATATTTTTTTATGTTTTTTTATATTATTTTTTATATAGATCCATAAATATTTATTTATATGAGTTTATATATTTTATTATTATTATAATTATAGTATATTTTTATTAAGTATTGATGAATTTATTATTATTTAATTTTTGTATACGTACTAATGACGTCATATCAGTTACATTGCCTATGTTAGTTACTGTAATAGTCGAGCAAATCATATCAATGACGTTTGATATTTGTTTTGTCCTGTGGACAAGTCATCAAATCTAATTATTATTGGCACAGTTACAAATGTCAAGTTTTTTTATTCTTTAATATGTGATTATATTTATAGAGCTACATTTTTAAAATTTAGTTTTATATTCTATACATCTTGTTTATTTGTATAATTCATATATTTTATTTTTTTGATTACTGGGAAAAGGGTATATTTAGTTATTTTTTTTTTTTATATATATATATTTATTTCTAGTGTTGCTTGTAGCTGAGTAACTATTTGTTTTTTTTACTTTGTGTTAAGCATTTAGCACTTTCTACATCTTTTGGGTAAATTAGGTACTGATTTTAGTTTTTTTTGTAGTATTCTTGTTTCATGTTTTTTAGATTCTCGATTTTTAATAATTTTGAATTTAATAAATGTGTTTTAGATACATTTTTCTTTATTAAAATCTCAAGAATTGGGAAAACATAGAGGTATATTATTAATTTGTTTTTTTTATATTTTTTAATTTCAGGTTTACAAAATTTAAAATTAAAATATAGAAATGCAAAATTACTTTTTGAAATATTTGAAATTTTGATAGATGAGGTAAGATGTAACTGTGAAAAATGTCTTGGTTGTTGGATAGAACTGATGGCCCAAAGTTGGCTGGTCAAAAAATTAGTTGAGTGGTGTGTATAGAGAAACGAGTCAGTTAACATAGTCGTAAATAGTTATTTGGTTAAATATATGTTCAGTGTAAACGGTCATAGATATTCTTGTGTCCGTCAAATGGTTGCTTTTTTCCAGAGCAAAGTTTTATTTTTGCTATAGCATTTCATGAGTTAAAAGCTTGTTTCATATAATTAATCTTTTTTATTCAAAGTTTTAAAGTTAAGAGCAAGGATATCTAGTTATTTAATTAGATTTGCGTTTCTTAGTAGTTTGTAAGGTAAAGTTTCTAATAATCGCTTGGTTTTTTTTGTTTTTTTTGTTGTGTGGACCGTCTGTAAGTTTTTCTCTGATACTTCAGAGCTCCTTCCTATGGTGATTTAATGCATATAAACATATTTTACATTGTTTTTTTATGTTTGTGTAGTTAGAGGTAAAGAAGAAAATCAAGAGTACTCGAAGATTTATTAAGTTGTCTGATCATAAGACTGGAACAGAGTCAGATATTAAATGCTGGTAATTTTTGAGTAGAAAATGCAAAATACTGATCCTGAAAAAAAAAAAATAAGAATTCGTATGATCTGAACTAATATTTGCTAAAGAAAGTCTACGAAAAGAGAGTATTGGCATTGAGCAAGGTGGGAAGGATGTTCATTGCATATCTTTTATTTTTGGTAGTGCGTAATGTTAGTTATAAGATTTTGAATGAGAGCTTAGAAAGAAAAATAGATTTTTAGTGAAGGCATAGCTTGCCCAAGGCGGATGAGCTGATGTCACTAATGTTCAGCGTGAAAAGTAGGCATCTTTGAAAAAAGTATCGTGGTGTTATAAATTTATCAGGGTTGTGCTGTGAAAAACGAAAAATCACTAGTTGTGGGCTATTCTATATTTCCTAGACTTTCAAAAAACATTAATTTGTCCCGTAATTTTTATATTATGTATTTTTATTTAGCTTGTTTCTTCGATAATTTTTACTCAATGATGGCAGTACAATGAATATTTTTCATGAGTATAGTATTATATTTTTTTTCATACTTCTGTTACATTATGTAGCTTCCTTATAATACTTAACATTTTCTTTTAATATTTTGTATTTGTATTTTTTTCCTTTTTAATATTGACTTTTTTATTATTTTGTTATATTACATATATACACGAGTTCTTTTAGATCTCAATAACGGCAATCCATTTCCTTCAAGAATTTCCAAATGTAAATTATTTATTTTAGGGTTTTTTGCACGATGTAATTGTTGTAATATATTTTTGATATATTTTGTTCTATATGATCAATTTAATTTGTAATATATGTATTCATTTTGTTACAAAGTACGTGAAGTTTAAAATATGTTTGCGTTTTCACGTTTAGACTTAATTTTCACTTTTTGCTAAAAATTTGTTCTACTTTTTTCATTTTTTTTTCGAATAGTTAGAATCTTTCGCTACGAAGTTTCTCCTGATATATAGTTTTTATATTTTAATATTATATATATTTATGTATTATTTTATATTTATTTATATTAGTATTTATATTATTATATATATATAATTTTGTTATATTATATGAGGTAATTTTGTATTAATATTTTATATTTTTTATTGATTTTATTATATATTATTATTTATTATAGTACTGATATTTATTTTATATAATTATTATATATTTTTTATAATTTTTGTTTTTTATATTTTTTATATTATTTATTAGATTATGTATTTGTGTATACTTCTAAAATGCTTATTATTTATGTTTTTATGATTAATATAGTTTTTTTTTTTTTCTTTAGCCCGGATAGCTTGTAGGAATATATACAAAAAATGTATCATTACCTTGTCAGATTATATTATAATTAACATTTATTAAGTACTGTGAGATATTTTTATTATCTGAAAATAAATAAATAACATTAAAAAAATAACGCTTTTGAAAGATAATTTAAAATTGTTATTATAAATGTTTTGATAATACTATGATGAATTGATTCGTTTTTGAGAATTACGATGTAGGAGTCTCTCAGCGCTTTCAGGTAGCGCTGTTTCAAAGTTGCACTAATATTGCTTTCGATTTTTTTAAACTATAACGAGATATCGCTTATAATGGGTACATATTCCAGCATAAGAATGGTGACATGTAGTCAGTGTGTGTTCTTCGTCTGATTCTGGTGGTACGATCGTGAGGGTTACTTTCGTTCTCCCTTGTAGTTTTTTTTTTTCTTGTCTTCCAGGAGCATAAAAAAAAAGATGAATTATATACTTGGGTAAACATTCTATGCTCTCGTATACTACTAGCAGTGAATGTGGAAGGTTTATTATGAGTATGCGTAACGCTGCCAGATGACTAAGATTATTACTAATATTTAAGGTGTTATTTTTATATCAATATTAATATATTGTAGTTTTCATTTATTTGTAAGTTTTTCATCGATGATAATATTTTGATTTTCGCTAATATCAAAAAATTTGTTGTTTTTTATGTTTTCTCTGTAGGCTGTTAGTTATGTTTTTTAGTTACGAATGGCATGATTTGGCTTTCGGGAGGCTTGCATAATATTTATTATGTATTATTGTTTTTATATTTTTTAATATTTTTATATATATTTTTATTATTTATTGTAGTTTATAGTATTTTATATATATATATTATTATTTATATGTTATATATTATTTTTTTTTTTCTATATATGTATGATATGATATTTATTAATATATTTATATTTTATGTATGATAATTTTATAATATTATTTATTATATTTATGAGTTGTAGGATAGTGTTTTTACTCCGTTATAGATGGGAAAATGTTCGATTGTATAGAAACCTTTCT